>VXBC01001496.1:0-40313 GCA_013399945.1 Ploceus nigricollis | reverse complement strand
GCCCGGGACGGGGGCGGAGGGTTGGCATCGGTTGATCCCGGGCGAGCTCGCCCTCGCTGGCGGCTGGCCGGGGGGAGAGGGCAGTGAGGAGCCGGCCCGGAGGTGTCATGGTCCCGTCGTTCCCCTTGTCTTGCCCGTCGTCACCTCGGTTCCCGGGAGCGGTCGGGGTTGTCACTGTTCCGCCCCGGCCCGAGCAAACCGGTCTTGACCTTGAAGTGACGCGGCGCGCTTTGAAGCTGCAGCTGCGCCCCTCCGTGACCTTCCCGTCCCGGCTGTGACAGCCGCCAGTGCCGCCCCGCCGCGGGCAGGGGCTCGCTGGGGCACGGGGCTGGCAGCGGGCACAGGAGCCCGGGACCGGGACAGCCTGACTGCTGCCTGCCACAAGGACAGAAAGAGCTTCGCTCTGCCTTGGGCAGAAGCGAGCTTGATCATGGATGCAGTCTGAAGATCGGTTGTTTGAATCTCTGAGTACGTGTAAGTAGGTGTCTCTTTCCAGAGCTTGTTAGAGCCCCGCTGTCGTGGGAACGTGGCTTAAGTCACCTCCCAGACAGCTCAGTGCCTGTGTCAAGCTTTGTCTTGTGTGCTGTGGTAAGGGATATGACACTCTGGACTGAAACTATACGACTGCCTTAAAGAACAGTTTTGGCATACTTAAATCTTGTTGAACCACTGTGCAGGAACAGTCTCGGGTAGGCAGGCTGAAGTTTTTCTAGCTGACAGGCTGTTTGACAAATTAAACAAATAAAAATCGTCTATTCTAATAAAGGTGGTTGAGCAACCTTTCCTTATAGCTATTGCTTGCTGTTTTACCTATGTCTCTTGCAACTGGTGTTTGATGTTGAGCAAGCGTGTAGGAGGACATCTGTTTAGCGGAGAAACCTAGTCTTGGTTAAAGTAGCAGGATATGGTGTAAGGCTGCGTGGACAAGGGATTATAATGTAAAGCCTTACACTTCAGGAGGATAGACTTAGATTAGATATTAGGAAGAAGTGTTTTACCGTGGGGATGGTGAGGCACTGGAAAGTTTGCTCAATTTGTCTGGTATTCAGAAAATCAAAATCCAGAGAAACAGTGGGACAAAAATATGAGAAGGAAGAGGACAACCTTGAAGCAAAATGAAAGTCCAGAGCAGGCTTCTGTAGTTCCTTTTGAAAGTCTTGAGGATGTCATGTAAGCTTGATACATGCATATGAGTGTTAATATTTAGTTAATTGTAACAGCATTCATGTGAAGCATGTAAATAGCTATTAAACCAGTAATCTGCTTCATAATTAGAAAAACCAACATCCAGATGAGATAACAGCTGCTTCCTAATGTCATCGCAGTTACTGGAAATACCTCTATCCTCACCCAAGATAGAGAGGGTTTTTCTAAAAAAAACTTTCAGAAGTATTTAACTTAGTTTTCAAACAAGCTGCATATGTGACTGTATTTCAGTAAAAAGAGCGTTCCACAGATTTCTGCCGTTGTAGATGGAATGTGTTTTGCCTTGCTAGATACGAAGATACCTGCTTAATTTGTACTCCTGTTACTGGGTGTGTCTTGAAGAGCTAAAGTGAGTTGCTCCATCTGCTCTGGCCTTTCAGCATTGTTTCTTGCTCACTAGGAGATAAATGTCTAAGTTATTGGCTTTTTGTTGAGTTTAAATTTAAATAGCTGTCAGTAAAAGACTTGTCTGTCTTCTGCATAAGAAGAAATAGAGAGGTATCTCTTTGCATTTCTTCCTGGAGGTGATTTCTTCCCCAGACTACAGGACTCTACCCTGAAGAAAAGTCCTTTCTTTGCTTATGGAGTAAAAGTGTCCTTAAAGCTCTGAGACTGTGGTGTCTGTGCTAAAAATCAGCATCTAATCACTGCAGGGAATCAAGGTTTTATAAATGTGAAACTTGTTTGTCAGAATTAATGAATTGAGGGACTGTTTGGGATACCAGTGATAGGCTTTAGATTGCTTGACCCTCAATAGAATAACTTAGGTTACCCAAAGTGGTGGATTAAGTGCTCCATTATTATGGCTTGGGGCAGGCAAAAACTTGAAGACATCTATTGGAATAAGTAGCTTTGATTTCAGCTTCATAACCTGCAAATATGAAAGCAAGCGTAATAAATGCATGCTGCTTTGCTCAGGTGGATATATCTGGCATTAGAATTGCATTATGTCATGGGTTAGCTTTTGGATCTTGCACAAAGAAACAGGAGAAATTGCTTTTAAAACTATCATTAAAAATTAATTGTTCTACCAGTTTCACATCTGGCTTTTCTCTAGTGGTGATTAATAGGGATCTGAATGACTGTAAATCATAAAAATACAAATTTACCCTAACTGTGTCCTAATGTGTCACAATGAGCATAGTAAGAACATAAGCTGTCAGTAGACTTGTCCTGCTTCTTGAAAAATGTAGCAGTAATGATATTTAAAACTAGCTGATTAGCATATTAAAGCCTGGTAGCTCTATGTATTGTGAACCTGAAGTTGCGTTTTTATTCTCCAGATTCTAAAACATGACAGCTGTCACTATAGTCATATTATCTAAGCCACTAATAGTAGGAGACTGCATCCTCTTATTTCCTAGCCTATTGATTTAAAACATCTTCTGAAAAACATCTAATAAAACAGCTTCCCTCCTCTTCTAAGACAGAAGACGTCATTCTAGACAAGCTGTCATTTTCTTGTGGTAGAAGCCTAAATTGCTTTCATCTCATAATGAATTGCAAGGAATGCAAAAATCTCCTGGTAACAGAAAAATAAGCATGGACACTGCATTATGCCGGGGCACTTCTGAAATGTCTCATCCTGATGACTCAGCACTAATACAAATGTAGGGACTCGGTAATATAGAGGGCTTTGAGCTAGAGATAGTTCATTCCCTGGAAAGGCTGAGCACTTACACTGATGTGAGCTGTCTAGGAACCGTCTTTTAATTTAAGCAAACTTCAGAGGAGTTAGCATTGGTCATAGAACTAAAATTAACTGATCTTCAGTTCTCTTCAGTAAATCTTTAAACATGAGGATGTAAGAACTTTAAAAAAGCTCTGTGATGCAGGCTAGAAACTGAAGGACACAGCACCTGCTTCTGTTGTGTGCTCTGAGAACTGAACAATCTGCCCTTTTGCAGAAGGGTAGTGCCCTTTACACTTCGGGGATGGCAGTATGGGGAAAACACATAGTGACAGTTCACCAATATTTGCAGAATGGTCTCTGACCTACTAATATTCTTATTGCCAGAATGAGGAAAATACATGCAGAAATTTTAGAAAACTAAGTCTTTCCCACTGTAGCCTTTTTGGAATGGAACTGGAACTTAGTACCAGTACAAGGTGTTGTCACCCCTGGGTTCCTCTTGTCTTGTCTAGACATTTATACAGAAAACTGACACTTGGAAACTGAATAAATCCAACAGTTGTTGTTCCCAGTTCTGAAAACATCACTACAATGTTTTCTTTGTCAAGGGACTGAATTTAGTTCTTGAAGTTCTTGGAAACTAATAATTTGGAATGGAGTCACTTCAGAAATGGATGCGTGCACACGGTGCAGTATCCTCACTATTGGATGCAGTGCATGTGTTGCAGCTCTCTTGGCTGCAGAGCTTTGGGGCTGGATGCCTGTTTCCTGGGAGAGTCTATGTGCCCTTGGTTTGCCCTCTTCTATAAGTGTTCCACTCCCATGTGATTGTAAGGACAACCTTGTAAGACCTTAGCCAGAGCTGCCTACTCTGTTAAAGTAGTATCAGTTTGATTCTATTTTAGGCTTTCACTTCTCTGGAAACAACTTACACTTTAAAAATTAAGGCTGACTTCTGTTGGCACAAAAATGTGGTGCCAGAAGACACATCTGAACTTGTTTAATTCAGGTTTTATGAAGATATTTAAGTTTACATTTGTCTTGTGAACTTTAGTTAGCTGTTGCTGCAGATCAGTTAAAGAGAAAACAAACAACAAGTGGTTAGACTAGTCAGGGGCATCCAAATGAAGCACCTTGAACAAGCTTGTAGTGAAGACTCACTGAAACACACATCCTATGTGATTTCCTAAGTACACCTGACTGTTCCCTTACCATAGCTATTTATAAAATGGTGATCTAAGAACATGGAAATCAGAGTGAGGGAAGTGATAGTTACAAAGTGTTCTCCAACTCAGGCTTCCTATTAGCCTGCCTCTTTCTCATAAGAAATGCTTTCTTGTAAGTCATAATTCAGAACTAAGTCTTACTAGTATCTTTATAAGAAAGAAGGTGTTTAAAAGTTAGTAAGCTTTTGTTACAAAAGCTTCATAACAAACAATCTTAAATGTATGATGTAGTCTATCTTTTGTGCATAGATCATTAAATTATGATTTAATTTAATCGTGGTACCTAAATCATAAACTGGTACCTAAATTAACACTGAAATGAACCCCATACATGACTGAAGTGTAATTGTATATATTACTGAGAATGTGTTATAGCTCATGTTTGGTACAGCCACAGGAAGGAAGAAACACAGTGACAGGAAGATATCTGGCAACCTTTGGTTTGACCTACTTACTGAGGTATACAGAGAATTCCAAGCGGCTTCAAAGCTTTCACTGAAGAATTTTAGCTGTTTGGCTTTGTTGTGACAAAGTTTGATGTCTTTTGTCATCCTTTAAAGTAGTTGGGGTGGGATCTTGGGTGCTGTGAAGGGTTGAATGTCTTCCACTGACCATAATGGGATTTTATGTACCTGGGAAAAAGAGCAGCAAACACTTGTCACAGTGATAGCTCTTGGGGGAAATAGGATTTTTTAAACACTAGTACATTATTCAAAGTTAATGCCGTGACAGCTTTCTGACTTCTACCCATTTTCTATTTGTGGTAAGCTTTTGTCTATGTAGATTATGAAAGAAACTAATGTTTTTTTTTTTTTTTCTTCTTTCTTTCATGTGCTTTTTGAATGGAAAACAATGATGGTGCACTTGAACAGTACGGTAAGAAAAGGGAGGGGATTTCTGGTTTCGCATTCTTCCTAACTTCAGTAACTTGCTGTCTTTTTCCCTTAGTACTGTTATGACTTTGTCTGCACCTGGAAGGCATACTACAAACCTCCAGGAGAGATGCATGAGGAATATTTAATTGCAAGTCTGAGGTTAAGATGACCAAGTGTTAGCTCCTTCAGAATGTCTTAAATTAAAGGGGCTTTGTTTTTTCCTTACTCTTTTGCTAAGGAGATCAGAGCAGTGTGAAACCCATTCTTCTATGTAACAGCAATACTGTTACGTAACCAAACTACCTGGCTTATCTCTAATGGCATTCAGGCCAGACAATAAATGTACAAAATAACTCCCATTACACTCTTCTTCTGTCCTGGACCCTTTCAGTTTGCCCCTGAAGCTGGAAGTGGGGATTTTATGCCTGTTGTACTGTGAATCATAATGCTATGGAAGATTTGCTCTTCTACCTAGACAAAAGACAAACTTAAAGGTGTATTTTAATTCTTGTGAGACTTCAAAGGGCTGCCTGCCTGGAGGCCCTTAAAGCCTGATAGCCATCTCAAGGTTCCAAATAAAACTCCTTGTCAGCAGAGAAAAGCTGCTGCTGCAGTACTTTTGTTTACTGATGATTCACCAGCTTGCACAGCCTGGATTTGAGTGGTCCATAATCTATGGTGTATTATTTGGTTATGTTCTAATGGCAATTAGTTAAATAAAAATACCAAGTTGATTTAATTTACTTTTCAAAACAGAAGTTGTTACTCAGATTCTTAAAAGCTGTAAATATTTCAGAGATTCAAGAAAAAAAGTTTATTTTTCATAAACTACAGTTGTTCGGACGAGACCCCTGAAATGACTAAAACCATCACCAAGTACAGGTAGTGTCTCTCCACTTGAAGTTTGCTTTGGTGTAGTGGTACAGTGTAAATACCATGTACTCATGCAACTCTCCTCAGTTATGCCATGTTACCTCTGATGTGCTTGAGGGGCTTTAACCACTACAGGTGTCAATTTTCCTATCACTAGGAATATAGCAAACAAATGCTTCTATTCTGTTCTTCAGAATACTGTTATAAATCTAAATTTGCAGAAATACTATGTTTTGCATATTGCACTGAAGTTGAACTATCAAAACTATGTGTGTAACTTAAATTCACTTATTTCTATTTAAGTTTCTTCTACTGCAACTGCAGGAAGCAAGTGTGGCTTTTAGTCTAACTGTACTTTATAAGCAAGACTGGCAAGAGTATCTTAGAATTAAAATTGCAAGAAACTTAAATACCCCCTGAGAATTCCAAGTCATTAAACATGTTATAGTTACAGAAAGTATCAAAAGAATGGATATAGCTGGTATCGGCAAAGCTTTTTCTTGTGAGGTACATCTCTTTTGTTGTATCTGGCCAAGTTACTTCTGAGAATGAGTTTCTACTTAGAAGAAGTGGAGCAAATACTGTGTGCATCTTCTGTGGAAAGAATTCTTGTTGCTCATCACAGTAGCAGAAATTGAACTTAAGACACTATTTTTCTCAGTTTAGAGTCTTTTAGATAATCCTCATCAAAATAAACTTGTCCGTTTTTCTGATTTGATCCTTTCACTTGTTGTCTCTATTCTGTGTACACACCTGTTGCTAACTGCTCTCCTCTGACATTTTTTGAATCACTGAGTTTTAAGTAATCACCACATCATTTCAGCAGTTGCAAGTGAAGCTCAAGGTAACAGTTTGCTTTGCTTGCTGGCCCTGTTCTTTCAAAGGAAAGGTGTAAGCACTCACAAGAAGATACTTGCTGAGCTTTTCTTTATCCTCAGCATAAAATGAAAACACCTTCAGTTCTTCACTTCATCAATCAAGTCCTTACATTTTCATTCTCTTTTTGAGGAGCCTTAATTGAAAGAGGGAAATACTTCAGATTTATAGCTCATTTCTGCACAGAAAATTAGTATCTGACAATGCCAATCAGATGGTTAACGACTGCTGAGCTATAATTACACAAAATTCTATTTCAATGGCTCTAGATAGTTCCTCCCTGATCTGAAAGAAGATCCAGAGTAGGTTCCTTTACCTTTACTTCTGAAGAGTAGATCCCACTAAAAGAAAGGTTTAGTTTCTCTCTTACATTAAAAATAGTCTCTGTCTTTTCTTGGTATTTTACCAATAACCCTGCCTTCTAGTTTTGTGTGGCTAAGAAAAATCTTTAAGAATACTTCAGGAGATTTTTGTTTCTGTTTAACTTTATTTTTGTTTTCCCTCTTCACAGCACTTTTGGGGGCCAGTTGCAAACTGGGGTCTTCCTGTTGCTGCTTTTAATGACATGAAGAAATCGCCAGAAATTATTAGTGGCAGAATGACATTTGGTAAGACCTGAGACAAACTTCTTGTTAGGAAACTGACTCCAAAACACAGTTTCTGTCGTTTAAGCAGTGATATGTTATTAGTTGTCTGCAAACTTGTGATCAAAGCAGATGTAGATATCAAATTTCTTGTTACGTAACTCTAGAGGCCATTTAAATTGAGGTACTGAAAAACTGCAGGGCTCTTTTTTGGAAAGCTTTCCAATAATTTGGGAGGGGAGAGTGAGGCAGCTCTTGACCCTTAGCAGTTTTCAAGACCAGACTATCTCCTGAAGTATAACTCCTATTATCTTAAGCTATTGCACGTACTTGTTCAAAATGTATCTCTTTACTCAATTTTATTCTTTATATAAAGAAAAATTATCCTTTTTTGGTTAGTGTGAGACTTAAATATTTATCAGCACTGATAAAGTGAAGAAGTAGTAATGACTGGTCAGCAGGGTGCAAGAAGCAGCAAAGAAGGCTTTAACTCCTTGCAAAACAGTTGTCTATGAGAGACTGTTGTGACTCTTAATGAGAAATTCTTTTTAAATGCATAAGCAATATTTTTCTACCTCTCTTTGGAACATGTATCGTTTTTGCCTAGATGTCTGTCTCTATGTTCAAATTCTTTTCTAGGATTAGAAATCTTACAGTTTTAATTTATTAGCTTAACTTTGGCATTATATCTCTTCCTTAATTCACTTAACTTAATTCTGAGTAATTCTTCTTCCCACAAGCAAAATACTTTCGGCTTAAGAAATTTTATAGTCCCATTATCATCAGGCTCTGCTTAGAGTAATTCAGTCCCTTAATCAGCTTCCTTGAGACAGAAGATTAGTTTAAATAGTCTCCAGTACAGCAAAACTGTTTTGCAAGTAGTGTTTTGGTGGCAGCTACCCAGCTCAGCAATGTTGAGACACCTCTTTAAATTTTTGCAGGTGTGTATAGTTTGGTGTGTGTACAGAACCTGGGGATGAAAAAAGAATATTTGTACTTTTAAAAAGGCTGTTTGCCTTGAACAGTTAGTTTACCAATTTCTTCTTTAACCCTGTCAGAACTTCACAAAACTAGGGAATTCTTGGGTTGTAATTTCCTGTATTTAATTATGGTAGGAGAGTAGATCAAAATAGTTTCTCATCTTTCTGGAAAGCTGATAACAAAGCTTCATGTTTCTGAATGTTCATGATTCCCTGGACATTGAAAGCTCCTAATCTCAAAATGTTCCCAGGAACAACTGTATTTAAGTGATTATTGTCTTTAAAAATAATTTGTCTTAGAAATTGTCAGAATTAATAGTATATGACAGACTGTCTCATTGAGCTAAACTCTTATTTTCTGGCTGAGATAATTTAGATAACAAACTAAAAAGACTTCAGTTGCATCACAGGATAGTGTATGAGTAAAATCAATTTTTATGGAAAGCTGCAGCCATGTAGATTTTATTGTGTAGTAGAAATGAGCACTATTTTGTGTTTTCTTGCATGGGATCCTCAAAGTGGGCATGTTTGTAGGGCTGTTGGAAAACTCATAAGCAGCAACAAATCTTGTGCCTGTCATTACATTTTACTAGTAGGAAAATTGTGACTCAACAAAATGCAGATATTGACAGTCTCTTAACAAGATCTATCATCTTTTGCAGCACTGTGTTGTTACTCCTTGACTTTCATGAGATTTGCCTACAAAGTGCAGCCAAGAAACTGGCTTCTTTTTGCATGCCACTTCACTAATGAAATTGCACAACTTATTCAAGGAGGACGACTGATCAAATACAGGCAAGTCACATTTTTAAATGGGGAAGTCATAAACTGATGGCTCCTGGAATACTCTGTTAGTGATTTTTAACTGTGGTGCAAAGCTCTTCATGGTTTCTGAACTTGTTTAACTTCACTACCTTTTGCAACCCTGTTAACAAGCTTGTTGTCAGTAGGCAGAACTTTCTACTTTGCACCTCCTTTGAACCTTCTGAGGTCTGCACATAGAAAAGGCAGGAAGCCCTTATGGTCATGAGGGAGTGTAGACAGGGCCTTCAGCAGCTTCTGTCTATTTTGGGGGTTTTTTGTGCAGTCTCTTGGTTCGTCTGCATGTGTCCATCTTGGTAACTAATTCCTGAGATGGAAACATCCATAAAATTGTGAAGGAGTTGTATGTCTTAAAGAGAAGTCACACAAAACCTATCAGAGCTGACTGTTCCATACACAAGGTAGAGCCAACTGAGTGTGCCTGGAGAACAAACTCTGATCAGTCTCACATCCCTGTGTAGCAAGCAGTGCAGACACTGCCCCAAGCAATCCTGGTGATCAGGATTATGAAATCAGCCCCAAGAAATTACTTTGGAGCAATAGAGGATGAAACCTTCTGAAATATAAATTAAAAAATGAGACTGTGCAAAACTGCAAGTGGACTTGTCTCTGCATAAGTTACTGACCAATGTCCTTCATTCATGAAGTTTTTTTAATAGCAATTGTATTTCAATATTTGCTCTTACAAAAGCTGTTTTTCTTTTGGCAGGCTGGAGAAAAAGAACTAAATATATTACTTGAAATTAGCCAGGGAATGTATTCATCGTGAATGACAACCAAGGAAGACATGCCATCTACAGTTGCTGTGACAATTACAGTGGGGATGAAACAGAAACACCCATTATGAATATGACCCCACCAAGAATTCTTCCAATAATTTTTTATCTTGCCTTTTAAAAAGTACTATTCAGCAATGTAAACCATTACATTTCAAGTCTTGCTGCCTTACTGATCTTTATTAACTACCCTTTTAATAAAACATTAGCCACCCAAATAACAAGCAATATTTGAAAACCAACTTTTTTATCTAACAGTCTACAAAAGTGGCCCATGATAGTTTGACAAAACTCATTTTAAAATCAACATGAACAGAGGTCAGTAAACAGAACTGTAGGTGGTATCATTGTTTATGTATTAACATATTCTTAAAAGCCATTTAACTTGAGTGCATTCATTCCTATTCTATTTTTTTTTTTTTAACTTAAGCAGTGGCTTGCTGATCTACAAGAACAAATGTGTAGATAGGCAGCCTGGAAGTGAGCAGCCATCCCTCTTCCCTCACTGCATGCCTTTTCTCAGTAAAGAGACTTCATTAACATCCATTTTTAGGTTGCATACTATTTAAAGAAGGCTTGGAAAAACAAAAGCATAGCACTGAATGAAGGAAGGCAACAAAGCCTGATACTGTTCTTTAAGGAGTTCTAAGTGAATTTTTTTTTCCTACTGTTTGAGTTATTCTAGATGTAAGTAATTCTTACACTGGCAAAAATTAAACTTGTTTGGAGTCTAAGATCTGAAAGACGTAAAGTGCCTTTCAGTAGTTTTTGACTTCATTATGAGAGTGGTTTTCCTGCATGATCTGCCTGAAAGTTACATTGCTGTAAAGGTAAAATTGACAAAGAATGTGAGAACATATGTTACGGATTTTTTTTCAGTGCAGTGTTTTTGAACAATAAACATATTCCAAATGGCAATAAAACTCTTGAACACTTGGAAAAGTTTTGTTTTTCATACTGTGATAACAGACCCAAAAGTGTAATTTTATTATGGAGTGTTGCTTTATTAGTGCAACAGCATGAAGCAAAAACAGGCTGAAAAAGTAAATGGTATGTACTGAATTTAGGTAAGTGTCCTGTGGATCCCAATGCCTAAAACTTCTTCCAGCAGGAAAAAGTGTGTGTGGGTACTTAGACTGAGTAGTTCTAGTGTGATAGGCAGGGTTGAATTCAGAGCTCTCATTATGCAACTAAGTCAGTGTGGGCTGGATTTCCACTGCCTGTCAGTCTGCCTAGTGACAAAAATAGTTTACATGGGCAGAGTGCCACCAAGTGGCTTGTGGCCTATGTCAGTCAAAGCATCAATTATCAAGCTGTTTACATACCATTTCTNGCTCTCATTATGCAACTAAGTCAGCATTACATGTGTTCTAGCAATTAGAGCAAGTCTTGATTGATCATCTTCTAATTCTATTGTGATGGTAACATTTTTTGATGGACATACATGAAAGAGGCAAATAGGGCATGCCTGCTGGATGGCTAAAGCTGGTACTGCATAAAGCTGCCCCTTCAGCACTGCTGTCTTGTCACAAAGTAGTCACCCCCCCCCCCACCANCCCCCCCCCCCATCTCACTATCTCCTGGAATAGAAACACCGTTAGACTTCTGTACAAATGAGTAGTGAGACACAAGCAGATATGGACAGCTGATTATCTTGGCACCTTATAGTTTGTTATATAACTTCTGGAGAGAAAAATAAGCTACAGCTGAGTTTGAACTTCATAGGTGTGAAATGTGTTATGCTGCTTTTGCAAGAAGCTTGCAGTACAGGCTGTACTCTACCCTCACCTGCTTTGATCACTGTTCATTAGTTCCTGATTGTCTTTACTCCTTTATGCAGAGAATACCATTTGCAAGACTTCCTTCTCTCATTTTCCTGGTAGTTGCACCATACTTTCTTATTTCCTTCTACCTTTCTCCTTCTTTATTTTATTCCCCTTATCCATTCGCTGATTCTTTCATACTGGACTAGAGCAAAAGTGAATTGCAGATGGAAAGTGGGCTTTACCTTGCTTAAACCAGGGATGCTTCCTGCAGCCCATACAGACTTAAAAAGGGAAGGGGTGGCAACAAAGCATTTTTCATGGGACTTGAAGGGACCTGGCCCTGTTTGGGAAGAGAAATCCAGTGTGGGCTGGATTTCCACTGCCTGTCAGTCTGCCTAGTGACAAAAATAGTTTACATGGGCAGAGTGCCACCAAGTGGCTTGTGGCCTATGTCAGTCAAAGCATCAATTATCAAGCTGTTTACATACCATTTCTTTGTTTAAAGGTGCTGGGTGTAAGGAGATCATTGGAATATTATTAAAAAGAATTCTTGCAATACATAATACAAATAACTGTATGATTAGTCTGCACCCTACGCCTCTGGAACAAAACACTGAAACATGCTGGCATATGGCTGTTTTAGGATGGGGCTGCTTGGGATAATCTAAAGAGGGGAACAATAGCTTAAAGAGGACTGGAGATAGTGTATTCTTGAGTTTGAATACCTTAATGGTGCTAATGGCTTCCTTTTGTTCTTTTCTTATTCCCCTCAGATAGTACTGGATGAAAGAATGGGGCTATGTGAATTTCACTGATTAATTATAAGTTAGAGCTCAGTATTTGCTTTTGATTTATAAGATTATAGGGCTTGTCTGTACTTGTTATTGTTCTGAAATACCTACTTGGTTTTAATTTCATAGCTTGGTTTAATAACAACGTTTATCTGTAGGATATGTCCTGTCACTAGAAACCTGTGCTGCTCTGCTCCCAGGCACTGCCCTGTGTGTTCTGCTTCTGTTCCACCACAGTAAGACTGGGAACCACGTGGCCTTTCCTCTCTTGCTGCAGTGGTTACTGCCATAGCTACAGCTGCTGTCTTTCATGTCTTCAGACAGAAGATAATTTCTCACCTTTCTGAGCAAGTCCTGCTACACTGCTGGTAAGGAATACAACATCCTTAGGAGTTCAAGTGAGAGAGAGTGCCAGCTAAGCTCTCAGTCTGTCTATCTCTTCCCCCTTTCTCCCCAGTTTGAGCTGGAGATGTCTTGAGTCACTTTTGAAAGGGAAGACTTAAGACTATAACTGACCATGGCATCAAATTAGCTCACAATCTCTTCTGCTATTTCAAGATTGAGTGTCCTTGATCTGGAAGCTTGATTTATGATTCAAACGTGGGAATAATTTGGTAGCATGGTAATTACATGACAGAAAGCAATAACCATAATTGTGTGGTTGGAAGAGAAGGAATTACTTTGCAGGGATTCTTTAATGAGTGTAATAACACCTACTGATAGTGAATTTCGTTCAACCTCACACAACTATCTCATGCTTTATAATCATTTTAGCCAATGCTGCTGTATATGGGTGGTGGAGATTTTTGGGTGGTTTTTGGAGTTTGTTTTGGTTTGGGGTTTTTTTTTTGGTTTTTTGGGTTTTTTTGGTTTTGTTTTGGAGGATTTTTACTTCTAAGACTTCTATATAAAGTGAATGTTCCCTACTCTAAAACCAGCAGAAAAATTTCTTGGCCCCAGTGCTACCAATACAGCCTGCCAGCTCTCAGAGAAAACACACTCGTAGTAAAATGTAGTTCTCCTTAGCATTGAGGGTTACCTTTTGTTCTCCATACAAAGCCACAAGGGTGTCATGTGAGCAAGGACAGCACAGCAGAGAATTGGGAGGGGAAAGTCTCAGTAAGTTTAGAGACACAGGAGGCAGTCAAAAAAGAGTTTTCTCCTTGGGACCAAGACAGGTTTTGACATGGAAATAAAGTGCTTAGAAAATACAGTCCTAGACTAGGACAGACCAGTCTTAACACTCCAGTGTTTTCCCTGAGTTCTTGCATGAATGCTGATACAAACTCTATTATGGTCAAACTAATATATAGAGCATCAAACTACCAAATGCATTTACTTCAGCTGTGTGTGTTTCCAGTGTACATGAATCTGTATTATACTGGTATGGGTGGAGACACAAGTTATTTCTTTACCTGCCAGTTCTAAGAATGTGAAGGCACTCAAAAAGAGCAGGAATAAAAAGATGAGATAGAGACAAGTAATAAAATATCCTATTAGAGTGATATGTTTGTATTACTTAGTCTAAAGCCTTTAATGAATACAGTCTGTTTCTTCATGCTCACATGACAGACTTCAAAGTTAGCAGTAGAATATAAAACAGTAATACAGGAAAATATTCACAAGCACAGTTACCAGCTCTCTTAGGCTTTCAGCCTGTGTCTCACAGGGTGCATTGGTCCTATCTGCATTTGCGGAAGAACAGTGCTCACTGCCTGATGCAATATGACTGCAGTCCTGCTTCTGTACAGCTGGAGTATTTCTTCTGCCAACTTACACAAAGGCTAAAAAGTTTGTTCTGATTGAGCAAGACATTTCTGCAAGTTTTACAATCTCTATAAAGTAGAAAAGCAATCAGTCTGGTGTTTAAAATTAGGCAATTTCTTTATTAAATTAATTGTGGAGAAGTCTGTCTCTCCCCACCCAATCCCTTTCTGCCTTTGCAGATCTAATACCTACCAGTGCATTGCATTTAGTCACTGTGGTAACCACTTAAAAATAACCGATGTCCATAGAATCAACTCAATAGCAGCCAGAAGGCAGAAATACTGGTTTTCTGGATAACCTGCTCTGAGTGTCATCACTGGGGTCCTGCTCCTTCCAGATCATCACCTCTCTTTATCACATGGCCTAAGCCTGACCATGATATTGTTCTCTTCTTTTCCTACTTTTCATCCTCTTCCCTTTCTTCCCACCTTCTTTAGCAGCAGGTTTCAAGTAACTATGGCAACAAGGCTAGGAATTTTCCGCTTATTCGTTTCGTCTGAAATCTGGGTCATGTATTTCTCATTAAGTGAAACTTGTATGGAGATAACTGGTCCAAACCCAGCCTTTGGTGCAAGAGAAGGCAGTGCCAGTTATGGCAGTACTTACATGGTGGCTGTATTTGGTCCATTGTGTTAGAAAAATGTAAAGGTACAAAGTAAGCCACTTAAAATTTGGAAAGTCTTTAATAATTTCGAAAGCATTTAGTACATAACTTACTCGGGGGAGAACCATTGCTGTAACTTGCTCTAATTGATGTTGATTTATAGCCTGATGGGAATAATTTCATATTGTGTTTCTAGTCCTAAGGTAGGTGTTAACTAAAGGGGTGCCTTCTCAGAGTGGTATCGAGTGATGTAAATGATACCAGTAGCCTCTTTCAGGAGGAAATGTGGTAGTGTGAAACCTTAAAGGTGTCTCCTGACAGGACAAGATATTAATCTCCTCTAATCTGTCACTGCAGTCTGACTGGATCTGAGATCACAGTTTCAGGACAGAAAGATCTCCAGATTTTAACTTGTTTCAGTGCCAAGGGAGTAACAAGATTATCCAAATGTTCCTATCTTGCAGATTCAGACATACCACATCTCCTTGCACCTAGGATGACTTAAAATACTAAAACAATTGCTGTGTTTGTTCATGGGGAAGCCATGCAAAGCAACAACTACAAGGTATTTTTGTACACACCTGATTCTATGGGTCACCTGCAAGCAAAGCATAAAGCCAGCAGTGTGATCAGTAACCTATCTATTACTTTGTGTGTCTTATATTGTAACTTGGTAAACATCAGCATCGCCTTGCAGGCGGATTATTGTTAGTAACAGGAGAGGTTCAAACTTTTGGCAGGGTATCCAGTAGTGTATCAGCTGACCAAGCGTCTGCACTACCTGATCTGAGTGTATGATGCCACACAGAGAAGAGCTCACAAGGCCGTTTGGTACTTCCTTGCATATGTGTTGTTTTGGCCACAGTGAGCTAATAAAGGCTTTTACCTTTCCCTCCAAGGTGTTGCAATAGCTCACAGTGTTCCTGTGAATCACATGCACACCTGGCTACTACGAGGTGCCTGCCAAGCACACTAATAGCTCATCTGTAGCTGGTTTTTGTATGCCTTAGTTTTCTACATCAGAGACCTATAAGAGGTTATTTTGTGTCACTAGAGAAGTGATGACTGGATCTGGAAAGGTTTGCGTCACAGCAGAAACAATTACCATGAAGCTGGATGAAGCTACCATGTGGCCTGTGACTTAGGCTGATTGGCAGACAAATTAGAAGAGATGGGTCTCCTGAACTGAGGTGTAGGAAAGGAGATACCTTTTTCAGCTTTTGCTTCCTTGTTCCTGGTTTTTGAATCACCACTACCTGTCACTGTCAGCAATGCAGGCTTGTTGGAAGATGTTCATAGTTGAATTTTCAGAAGCACAGGATCTTTTCAAAAGATACGAAGGGTATTCATTCCCCACTGTTAAGCTCCCTTCCCTTCAGAGGCCTTCAGAAGCTGCTGCTTTGTGTGATGTGAGATGTTTGCACCACACAGCAGGATTGAGGTGGGATCTCATCAAGTGAAATAGGCAAGTCCCCAAAGCAGCTCTACATTTTGTTTTCTACCATGCTCCCAGTCTCTGTAGGACCATTTGTTTAACATTCCTTATAACCCCTGATCTTAACCTTTCAGCAGTATTCATTCAAACATCCCATTTCCAAAGGTAAAGAATGCAAGGGTGGGGAGGGATACAGGACATTAGAGCCCTACATTATGACCAGAGCAATCACAGAACTATTATTTTTGTGGAATAAGTGCTTACAGGTTTACAGCTGTTAGAGCTACAAGACTGAAGCGCAGACACTGCTCTATGTACTTTAAAAGTATGCCACCAACTACATCAATTCAGTAAGTTGGCTGAATTCACACATTTTTCAGGAAGACAATGTTACTTAGTAGAATTTCTAATTAGCTTCAAATTTAGATGCAGATACATGCAAACCAGTAAGGTCAAGAATCAATGAAACTTGTAGCAAACCACACCATCCCTTACAAACAGAGAAACTGAGGCTTGTAAATCCATAACACTGTCATCATAAAACCAGAAAATATCTTCAGGTGTGGTAGGTTTGTGATCTAAAGGCATAATGATACTTAGTACCAGCTATTTTGACTTGTGTTAGGAAAATAATTTTATCTTTTTAGAAAAGCAGAGTAATTTTTTGATCCTTCTGCCTTATCAGCCAAAGTTCATCAGCACAGAAACACTGAACAACACAGGCCTTCCAAACTGCCTCTTTTTCATGGCAAGGTAATGACTGTCTCATGGTATTTCATGACAGTACAGGGAATTAAGAATTTCTGTTGAGCAGAGGAACTAGGAAAAATACACTTGGGGTGACTATAACAACCTTCTGCTCAAGACATAGCAAGGAAACAAAAAACATCCTTTACCCCATTCAGGAGTGAAACAGCTGAGGGTTCCAGGTAGGCTGCACAGCCCAGGCAGCTGCAAGTGGGAAGAAGGGACAGCAGTAGGATTCAAGCTGGATGCCCCACACTGCCCAGGTGTGCACTGCTCTTCTCTGCTTTCTCTGTGCACTTGTTCACAGAGAAACAAAAGAATAGCTTCAGCTTGTTCTCTGCCAGGTACTGTACTACCAGAAAATCACCAGTAATCCAAGGCACAGCCAACCACTCCTGCTTAAAGTCATGCAGACCAGAAGGCTAGACTCAGATTTAAATTTTCTGCATCTGTCCATATCTATCTATAAATTGGGAGGGGGGAAAAAAAACCAAAGAGAACTTTCTTGGTTTTATATTTTTGCTCTCACATATGCTTTGGAATTAAAACACTTCCGTAACAAATAATTTTGTACAATTTTGGGGGCTACTAAGAAAGATGATTTGTGCACACTCAGACACACCCTCATATACCCTCTCCATTCTTTCTCCCATTTCTCCTCCCCTTCTTGCAGGGTCACGGTTATGTTGTTCCCTTACACAATGTACTCCCTGAGCAGGTCCTCGCAATGTATGGGCAATGCTGCCTGGCTCAGGTGACATTCAGTGGTTCTTTGGTTACTTTCACGCAGCCATGTGTACAGGTGTTTCTTCCATTATTAATTTCAGCCTTGACCTAAAGCTTCTTGAGATACTAATGGCCTGTTATCAGCCTGGAAAGGTATAGTTTGTTCCAAGTGTTTCACCTAAAAGCCAAGGTAAAAGGCACAAGGGAAACTTCCTAAGTGTGTGAGGGAAGGGGAGGAGCGTGGGAATGGAAGGTTTCTGTCCTAAGGGCCTCACTGGGGGCTCTGCTGCCCTAGCTTTTATCAGGTTTCATTCACACAGCAGCATGTTACACAGCCCTTATCACCCATCTCTCTCTCCTGTCCCAGCCCACACTGCTGCCTGTTGTCACTTTGCATGTGCCACCTCGATCCTTTCCTCCAGCCACCAGCCTTATTCCCCCTGCAAACGACCCAGGCCAGTGGTGACACGTTGGTATCTATAAATTGGGAACAGCAGACACACACATGCACAAACAGCCCCAGAGGACACACAGGGTCAGCGTCTGAACAGAGCAGGACAGGGAAGATTTACACGGAATGACCAGGCTTGAACAGGGCAGATGGAGGATGGAGTGCTGCTGGGAGCGCGCAGGCGAAGCTAAGACACAGGGCAGCGTGATGGCATCTGCCCCACCCCTTCCTACAGGGGCAGAGTTTAATGGGGCCATACTGGGAATCTCCGGAGGAAGGTGTGAACACCTTCTCTGTAATCCCATTTCTCCCTACCCCACCCATTCTAGCTGGAAAAACACCTGGCTTGCTCACAAGTGGACGCTGGAGGCCACAGGCACGCCCAGTTCAAGGAGGGCGGAAGCTGCTGGCGCTGCGGTTCGCAGCGTGCCTGCCGGCTGGCCGTGAGCGACCACAGGCCCGGCCCGACTGCACCGTGCCCGTGAACAGCCGGGCTACGGCAGACACCGCCAGCTGCTCGGAACCACGCTGCTCCAGGGTCATCCTAGAGCACACGGCACAGGATCGCATCCACATGGTTGTCGGACACATCCACTGAGGGAGACTACACAACCTTTCGGGACAATCTGTTCCAGTGCTAGGTCGCCTGCATCGTAAAGACATTCTGCCCCGTATTCAACTGGAACTTCCTGTGCATCATTGAAGAGCCAGGCTCTGCTCGGTGGTGCCAAGCAACAGGACCACAGGCAACGGGCAGAAATTGATGCTAAGGAAGGTCCACCTGTACGAGGTACCCCAGCACCGGCGTCTCCCAACCCGGTTCTACCGGGGCCCAGCGCACCCGCGGTGCTTTGTTCTGTGTTCTGTCTCCTGTGTTCATCGCACTGCCGTGCGAAGGCCGATTCCGCGGGCGGCGATGAAGGCGGGGTCGGGATGNGGGTCCGTGGCTCGGGCGCTGCCGTGTTCCCCGCGCCGCCTTCCCCCGTCCCCGGCCTGCGCACACGCACACCCCGCTTCCTGACCTGCCCGACCGTGTCAGAGCGGGGCAGGCGAAGGAGAGACCAAAGTTTGCGGCGTGCGCCGAGGGACGAGGGTTGTGGGCAGCAGGCTCTGCCCGGAGGATGAGTTTTGGCGAATTACTAGTGTGAAGCTTTTGGCTGTGTTGGTGGCTTGGGGTCCTTCGGTTTCTACAAGTTTTTCTTGTGCTTAAGCACGGATCAGATAACATATTATGTTCCTTTCCAACCCGACTGAGTCTGCGATTCAGTGTAAATTGCTTCTCCATTCCCTTATGCCCTTAAATTTGCAGAAACAAAGGTTTTTTGTTTAGACAAACATCGTTTTGTGTACATTCTGCTGAAGTTACTTTTTGCTCCTTATTCCTTAAGTATGGCATAATTTTTCAGTTTCCTTCCCACTATCTTCCTCATCGTCAGTGGGTTTTTTTGTTTCGTTTTTACTGTGTTTGAAGACCATGCATTCCTGAGAACTAATCTCTAGGTTGAAGCAAAGCTGAGCATGCTTACAAAGAACCATTTATTCCTTTAGCTCCCTCTTAACTCATGTGACTGCAGGTCAAAGTGCCCCACATCAGGAATATCTTGCTACTGCTTGCTACTTGCAGGGTACTGGAGCATGGTGGAGGAGGAGGCTGGAATGTAGCTGGGATCTGAGCTGCGGCTAACAAACCTTGGGGAACCAGCACCAGCTGAGCATAGCCGGCGTAATATTAGTTCTAGCAGCTTGCTGCTGGCATGCTTCACTTAGTTTTACACTGAGTTGCTGTTGGTCTTCAAGGTTCATGAATTTGGCCTCTCTGCCACAGCAAAGCACCTAAATTGTGTCCACTGATTCTGGAAGCAGTGTAGAATCTTTGCCCTTTCACACCATAACTGGCTGCCAGCATTTGGAGGGATGCTTCACCTTCTGCTCTTCTCAGGGTTATCAAAGAAATACTTACACTTCTGTTAATCTCAGTTCAGTTCCAAGAGAACTGATTATTCTGCCATCACCAGGCACATTTCACACAAGGTACATGATAGTGACAAGGAGTTTTCCTTTACTTGGTGCTGTGATAGTTGTTTTAAGGTGCCAATCAGTTGATAAATGCCTACGTATTTAATGCTCTTATATTTGAGTTTTATATCCTGAGGAGAGAACTGAGCTAAGAATGTGTTTAATTTGTTAAATGTCAGTAATTAAACTATATAGGATTTCACTATTGCATGTAATGATACTATTATAGCCAGAAAAGACTTTAAATAAGAAAAATCTGCCTGTACTTATAGCCTGTCTGGTACATGATAGAAGAAAACTTATAAATGTGTCTTTGGACCTTCATGCTGAGATGAACCAGAAAGATCTTTAAAATAAATAAATACCCCTTGACTTAAAAAAAGTGTTTAGGTCAGGCAGTTTCTCAGCTGTATTTTTCTCTCAAGGTAGCAATGTGTTTGTAGAGGAAATCAAGCCTCTTTTTAGAGAGGAAATTCATATGTGACTTTCACTAAAGCTAGAGCTGAGTGGTGCTGACTATTTTTAAAGTGTGTGTATTAGAGCAAAAAAAAGTATGTGCACCCATGCAGAGAGGAACACTTGGTAAGAAGTGGGGCTGTGTAAGAAAGTGTGAGGTTGTGCATTGTGCATGTGAAATCTTCAGCTGTTTCCATAATCTTTCTGGAGATGAGTCATGTGTTTGGCTGAACACAAAGGCCCTCTTTTTGGAATATCTGATAGCTGTGTATTAGCCATCATATGGTTCCTGTCCATAGATATCTCTGTATTCTTTCCCTTGTTTTTTTGCAGAACCGTTATCATGAAGTCACAAGTCATTCCTGCTAAGTAGTAGACAAGTCTATAATGAAAGAACTGTGTCATGATTCAGTGAAGTCTTTCTGTACTTTCTAAACTCATCAGATGACCAGCTGTTGTTTCTTGCTGCAGTTATATCCATTATTCTAAATATATATTTTTTAAAAAGGAATTAATTACCAAAAAGATCAATAATAAATGTAGCAGTGCTGTGATGTTTTCAGAGCAGCATTATGCTGTTATTTTTATCAACACCAAAACTAATGTAAATCAGTCTGTGTGACACATTGGATGTTGCATGACAGCTGACAGCTGCTTAAAGCACCCAATAAGGTTTCACTAAAGAGATATAGACCAGGTATTTCTTATATTTTTATAATAAATTTTATAATACATATCTTAATTACATTTCTTATATTTAATTTCTTATGTTACACTTCTTGTATTTTAATCTCAACTGGTGATAGAAATACATATTAGGAGGCCTGTTAGGGAAAGATGAGAATATATCTCTATAAATATTTTTTCACTATGGTTTAGAAACTCAATTCTGCAAATTTACTCAACATTTCTTTGAATTTTCTCCATTACTTGCATATTTACCATAGAGAAAAGATGTAATTGTTAACTTCTGGATTAGTAAAATAAAGTGGTTCTGTTTTTCTGTTTGCCCACATAGAAAACTGTTATAAGATCATTAATATCTGGGGGGAGCCTAGGTGGATGTTCAGAGCCACAAGAACTATTTTTGATCAAAAGCAGCCTTGTGGATTATCATTCATATTGTTTATTGTGTGTTCAGTGCAAACTCTTCAGCAGTGATGCTGTTATTGCAAGCCTGTTCCTTATGTTTCAGAAAGTCTCCATTCCAGATTCCGGTTGCCACTTAGGGTTTCCTCTTGATTTTTGGATGTCTTGGTCCTTTCTTTCATATACTATTAGCTTGAATAGCCAGTGAATAAAAAGCTTTACTTCTTGCCCAGGAGTTTGGCATTAAGATTTAGCAATCGAAAACTAAGGATTTCCTTTTGTTGATTTCAGTTTAATTTTTCTTGTTAGAAACAAGCTGATAAGCAGTAGAGGAAGAAAGGGTATGTTTTACAGGCACTCCCTTGCCACCACTACTGTTCACCACACGAACTACAGATGTGGAACATGCCTGGAAATTTTTTCAGTCTCCTGAGTAAAAGCTTTTGCTAATGCAAATACCATAGACTGCAATGACAACTCTTTTTATCTGAAATGTGGGATTGTATAATTTATGTCAGACACACAAAAAGAATCTTTAGCACCTTTGCGTTGTTTCCTGCTTTTGTTGCAAGGGCAGCTTAGACTTCCTTTTTCTTAGGGTTCATAGTCTCTGAGAACCTAAGCTGTTACCTCAGGGTGTCCCATGGTCCCTAGTATGGAAATTACTGCCTGCAGCACGCGTGGCGGGGTTCCTGCAGTGTCAGGTCCTCAGCTTTTAGAGTGAGCTTGGCATTTGAGCACAAGCTGGTGTCTGTGGTTTACGCAGCTGAACTGTGTATCTGTAACTCAACTTTTGCAGCAAGGTGCTTCTCTACAGTGTTGAAACAGGCGTCTTGGAAAGACAATGAGTTTCATTGTCTCCATGAAACCCAAAAAGTATTAATTGTAGAATGTTCTGGCTTGGAAGGGACCCACAAGGACCACTGAGTCCAGCTCCTGGCTCTGTACAGACCCATCCCCAAGAGTCACACCGTGTGCCTGAGAGCATTGTCCAAATGCTTCTTGAACTCTCTCAGGCTGGTGCTGTGACCACTTCCTTGGGAGCCTGTTCCAGTGCCCAGCCACCCTTTGGGAGAAAAACCTTTTTCTAATATCCAGCCTAACCTAAACCTCCTTTCACAGCTTCAGCTGTTCCCTCATGTCATGTCACTGTTCACCACAGAGAAGTGATCAATGTCTGCCCCTCTGCTTCCTCTCATGAGGAAGCTGTAGACTGCAATGAGGTCTCCCCTCAGTCCTCTTAGGTATTAGGGACTTAAGAAAATGCATTACCAGATCCCCAGTTTCAGGATTTCAAACTGTATTAAATAGGTTCAGCTTGACAACATAAATGGTAACATCATTAGGAATGGTTGGAAGGATGAGCCTTCATTTTAATACCATTTAATGTATTTAGTTTTATTATTACACAATGCACTGGCAGCCCTCATGCCACAGCTTATCTTCTTGTAGTTCATGTGCGTATATTGTCAATCGGTTTTTAAGAGTTAAATCCATAAAATGTATCAAACTTTCTGGGGTTTGTGGTATTTTTTGCTCCAAGCCTTTGTGTGGTTCTCTTATTTCTTGTGCTGGTTTTTTTTTTCACCTCTTAACTGTTAGGGATTTAACTGAAGATAAAGCTGTTTTCAAATTTATTTGAAGAATGAAATCTCCTGGTAGTCACTTCAGGAGCACTGTCAGATAATAAGATTAGAAGTAGAAGAGCAGTAAGTGGGAGCAATGAGCCTGATGCATCTGAATAAAGGATTTATCTTCATCCTTTCCCTGTTTTCTAGGCAATCTGAAATGTGTGTGTTGTGTTTACTGATGTTATTGGCCTATCTACACTTCATTTCTGAACACAGATGGACAGGATTTTTACTCTTTGTGTGTATGTGTGCTTGTGATTAGTTGCATGACTAGGTGTAACTAAAGGCATGATTGAAATGGATATCTTCAGCTGTGTGCTACCAGCTGTTCCTACTCTTCCTAAAAATGCAGGCATTCAGGACTCTGACTGTCAAATGTGATTTAAAATACTAAACCATTGTTCAGTTACTGTTTTTGTCTGTTTCTTTAATGCATACATAAGGATAAAGTGTTGGACCTAGCAAGGTAAGCTGCAGCTTCTGACCTTTGCATCTTTGTCCTCACAGCACCTTTATGTGTGTGTGCATGTGGCAGTTTTTAATTAAACTAGACACAGATTCCTCATTTGTACAGATGTGAAATTGTTCTAAGCAGTAACCAAATTTCCTTGTTAGCTTACTACTGCCTGAAAAAGAAATTTCTCAAGAGATAAGGAGAAATATGATACTCATTGGCTGGGGAAGGTCTATCATGTATATTTGGTTAATAAGTCTTGATTAAGATACCTGTTGACTAGATAACAAGAGAGCAAGTTTGCCTGTGACATCTGAACAAATAAAAAAGTTGTTTTTTTGAAGTAATTTTATGTAAGCTGAAGCAACACTTCAGTTAATAGGTCAGTTTAGAACAGAAAGTACATTTAATTGTAGTGACCTGGAGTAAGATGAAATGCATTGTTCTTGCAGCATGGGTGGAGATGAGCTGAGCATATCTAACAAATCACTTCTGCTGAAAGGGGCCTTTCTGCCAGATATGTGGCCCTGCCTCTTTTCTTACATCAGCCCTGCTGTATTCCTGACAGCTTGCAGAGCTGGCTTGGCTCATTAGCCAAGTCGTCAGAATAGAAGGAACACCAATTCTGTTCTCATGTCAGGAGCTGTGTCAGGTAGCTCAGCTCATTAGGTTCTGGAGTCACTCTGGAGGAGCAGGAAGTAAAATATTCCCTTTCAGCAAGTTAGCTTAGTCTGATGAGACAAACTGTGTTAATTTTCCTACACCTTCAGGAAGGTAATTGGAAGAGAAACTGGAGTTTTAATGCTTGCAGTGGATACTGGCATTAATATGTACAAGGGATCTTCTCTAGTAACAGGAAAAGGTGGTAATGTCTATAGGAGCCTACAGTGTTGCACAAATGGATTAATTCCTCTACAAATTGCTGGAAGGTCCATTCATTCTTTTGATTTGGTACAATTGTGACTATTTTCAGTTGTTTGGTGATTAAAAAATCTCTTTGAAAGTGAAGCAGCATTGCTTGCATGCCAGGATATACCTTGATGGATTTTGTCTTTTTTGTTTGTTTGTAAATATGTTTCCATGTGTTCCAGATTGATGATATGATTTTGTAATATGAAAGAATTCATACACAATTTCCAGCTAAAAATTCTTTTGTTTGAAATTAAGGACTTCAGTGATAAAGAAAAAAATGTCCTTTAGATTGTTCTAAACTGAGTTTGTAATATCTTCTTTTTCTTTGCTTCTTATTAAGGTCCTTGATGCCTCAACACTCAGCTTTGGTACTCGAGTCAGATGGTTTGCCATATGCTTTGTTGCTGGCATTTTGTGTTCTTTTCTTGTAAGTAAAGTTATTTTTTTCCTTGCACTTTATTATTGTTCTACAGTTGAACCTCATTCGTATTCCTATTTTATGTGTGATTCCATGTTTGCTTTATCCTGCATTCTAAATTTTGTGTGCATTTATTTAACTGGACATTAAATGTGTGATTGGCTGTTGATCTCTAAATTATGATTTTGGCCATTTTTCTTCCAATTACAGAAGTGAGCATATTTACTAGGGCATAATACATTTCTTACTAAAAGGTTTGAACACTGACAAAATATGCTCTATTTTTTTAACAGGTGTATTAGGAAAGAGGTGTGTACCCATCTTATTTTTTCTCTTCAGTAAAAGGAAAAAAAAAGGGGGGAAGCTTGAAAGGTTTTTTAAAGGCTGAAGAAACCACATGTGTAGCATGTCACACTCAACAAATCAATAGGTGTGGTTGTGTGTTGACACTTGAAAAACCAGCTGCACTCCTGGTGGTTTTACAGTCAGCAAATCATGTGTTCATTCCTGAACTTTAGGGGCTGGCAGGAGTCTGCAGCCTGCAGTTAAGAGTTGAGATCTGTTAATTGCCTGGCTCTGTCAAAATATGACACAGGTAACTTGCACAAGAAGGCAGTTTTTCAGCTGCATGGAAACTCCCAAAAACAGCTGAAAAAATATTGGGGACGTCCCCTCCTTTTCCTCCTTCTCGCTTTTCCTCCCCCACCCCTTTCCTCCCTCCCTCCTTCTTTTCCTTTCTTTTCACCACAGATTTCTACTGAAATTGCAATTGAGTAGAATGCAGTTGCTTTTTTGTTTGGTTGGGTTTTTTCAGGACACAGTGTGCAGATCACAGTTTGTTTTGCTGCTGGTGGAGGCTTTCTTTAGGCTCTGACAGGCTGAGAAAATTTGGTCTGTACTGTAGCCTGGAGGAGAGAAGGTTGTGGAGACCTCATAGCAGCCTTCCAGTATCTGAAGGGGGCCTACAGAGAAGCCAGGAAGGGGCTCTTCATTAGGAGCTGTAGTGATAGGACAAGGAGTAATGGGTACAAATTGAAAACAGAGATATTTAGGTTAGATATAAGGAAGAAATTCTTTATTGTGAGGCACTAGAACAGGTTGTCCAGAGAAGTTGTGGATGCCCCATCCCTGGCACTGTTCAAAGCCAGGCTGAATGGGACTTTGAGCAGCCTGGTCTAGTGGGCAGTGCCCTTGCCCATGGCAGTGGCAGTTGTATCTAGGTGATCTTGAAGGTCCCTTTCCTATGATTCCTTTTCTCCCTGAAAACTGATGACAGCAAAGTCCCAAATTCATCATAGGGAACTGTGATCAGCAGAAGGCTTTGGATTTTTTAAAGTTCAGTGGAAAGAAGAGATGTCTGGAAGTAAGAGTTCTAAAATGTTTCTATTCAGCCTCAGTGTGTATTTAGGCTGCACGTCCAAATGGTTGATTGGAGGAAAAAGGAGATGGTGAATATTAGTGCAGCTTTATGACGTTTTATCTTGTGTGCAGAGGTGTAGGATGTACAGTGGGGCATTGTAACAAAAGTGGAAGTGTTGTGAAATAGGATATAAACAGTACAAATAAATGTGTTCAATAATACAAACAAACATTGCCTAGTTGTAAAAATATCTAGAAATTCAGTGAACCAACACATTGTTTGCCAGCAGGTGGCAATAGAAGTGTGCTGGGTAGTGACTGCTGCAACTCTGAGAGAAGTGTGCTCTGCTAGTGTATGTCAGAATTATGTTCTTCATAGTATGAAGTTGTATTTATAGAGTAGAAAATCTAAATAAATTAAATATATATTAAATTAAAATAAATCTAAATTGAATTAACTAATTGCAAATGTCCCAATAACCTGTCTTTTGTAGGGAACAGCATTGCTATGGCTTCCAAAGGGGATCAAACTTTTTGCAGTGTTCTACACCCTGGGAAATATTGCTGCTCTCGCCAGGTATAATTTCTTAGTTATTGGTTTTAGAAAAGTACCTTCCTTTTCAGCTACATTTCCATTTGCTTTTTCTCTAAAGTTGTGTGTAAACAACATCGTTTTATACTGAATGCTAATAACAAGAACTTGTTTGTTTTACAGTTTTGTTGTTTATCAGTTACCTTACACACCTGTTTGTGGGCACATCACAACTGGTATCTGAAGTATGAGTAACAAATTGCTAGCTGAATGTTTTGTACTTTTTACATCTAAGTCCTTCTGCCAGGTACAGAAGTACCTCAGCTTCAGGAACAAACTGGTAGTCTGCCCTCTGTGTGTATGCTTTGTTATTGGAAGGAGCTTTTTCCTTTTAATAGACAGATCATCCTGTTTCCAAGAAAACTTTAAAAGAGGAAAGGATTCAGGAAATCCTTGTTTTGACTGTAAGGCTGAAGGCAGAATCTAAAATTTGCTCATAGTGTATTTTTAAACTCTCTGATTCTTTGAAATGTTCCCGATAACAGTCCTAAAAGATTTGCCTCTAAAAGGGACCCTCTTAAGATTGAAAATTTTGCTTTCACAGTTTGAAAGACACTTAAGAAACAACTTAACGTCCATAAGGTATTTTCAATTTCTGTTTTTCCTCCTTCTCTTATTATCTTAGTGTAGTTGAGGTATGGTCATGGGACTCAAACCCCATGGAGTCTGATCTTGACTTTCATGGACTGTGACTTTAGTCAAGTAACTTAACTTTTGAGTCAAAACTTTGTTAATCTGTTAGGACTCATGTAATATGGCATTAACATTTGAGAAATGTGAAGGTACTGCTTTTCCTCAACAAATATGTTAGGAGACAATAATGTCTATGCTGACATTGAGTCTCAATTGTGGAACTATTCCATCACGTACTAAAACAAGACAAAAAGTTAATACTGGAGATAGGCAAAGCTAAGTATTTGCCTTTCTCTCCCTTATTTTACTCTTTATTCTTTGTTGTTGGTTTGGGGTGAGGTTTTTTAGTTATGTTGTTTTTACCTGGCACTTTGAGTGTGTTTTCACTTGTTCAAATTAAATGAGCATTTTAGCAACTTAGTACTAATCAAGCCTAATTGAGTTAAGAGGAAAGTTTTTACAGGCTAGTATTTCTTTGAGGAGAATGCTGAAAAACTTTAGTCTGCACTCCAGCTAAAATTAGAAGAAAAAAGAGGCCCATTTTTCCTTCAGTAGTCCTTTTCGATATAAAAAACAGGCAGTTGTGTTCTAAGAACAGTAGGAGATGACAATGAAGTCCCAAACTGACAAGCAAATTTAAACTTTTCCAGTCTTGTTTACGAGTCTGTATTTAAACCAAAATGCAGTTACCACTCCTACTCGCCTGTTTAGTCCCCTCTAGCTTGTTTTTACTGTTGTAACCATGATCATGAAAGCAACGATACTTACTTGATTGTTCTCAGGGATGATGAGTGTGTCTCTACAGAATGGTGTATCTAAAAGAATTATTCTGTTTAACTGGAGGATGTCTAGAATTTTTTTCTTTCTGTTCTGTATGGAATCTCTTCTCGTCTCTGGAGCAGCTCTTGTGATGTCAGTCTTCTTAATATGAATCAGATTACAAACAATGCATTTTGCTTTCTCTATTTTTTCTACTTATTTAATGTGGCCAAAACTTAATTCCTTTTTACCACTGTATTTTCCGCATCCTTATCCTTCCACTAGCTAACTAATATTTTCTTCTAGTTCTTCATGTCCCCTTTTCTTTTGTCTTAATTTAATTTCATGTCTCAGCAGACAAGATGAAAAAATATTTGGATTGCAGTGAATATAAAACTTTTCTTTTTCTATTGAATTGTGAAAACTTTTTTTCATTTAATATGGACATTTGAGATCTGTCTGCATAAGATAAAAAAAATGAAGGAGATACATGTGCAAAGTTGCTGGTAGGGGAACATTTGGATGTGGAAGATTGAGTTCTGTTTACTGCCTGGAATGTGGATTCCCATATTTCTTCTGTCATAGAAGGCTTAAGGTTTCAGGAGGAAGCTCTGTCAAACTCTTCAAACTCTGCTTCATTTCATATAAAAATGAATTACTAGAAGAGGAGTTAGACTAGATTTTCTGCTCTGTAGTAAAGCATTCAGACCACCACAAGATTACAGGCATTTGAACTCTCTCATTAAATTGTTGTGTTTTCTACAAAGCAGAATGACAAGGAAGAAAGAGACTCATCTCAAATATTTGAAGCCAGAGAAATACTCCTGAGGTTGTGAACTCTTAGTTCAGATGGCATTTCTTTGCATAAAAAGGTACAGCATGTGGTGTTGCTGATGATTTTCATTCTCCCTTCAAGTTAACTACAGAGTAGAAAAAAGCAGGAGGATTAATACAAACTACTGAACTTTTTCCTGCCTTTTTGCTTGCTGAGTTTGACTAAAAGAGGTAGAGCTTCCCTGTAATCTTGATTGTAGCTACTTGCATCCTGCCTGGGTAAAAAAATTATTGTTAAACAGAAATTTTCTACAGCAGGTTGGTCTTTGTAATCTTGACATTATTTTGGCAAGTCAGTTGTTATAACAGCTTCAACACAAAATTCACTAGAGTTCAACTTGATGACTCTGCTACGCTTACAATGTTTTGTTTTGGTAATGTAAAAAGCTCTAACCACTATGTTTGTTCCCATTATCTTTCCTGAAATCTTGGATATGATCTCATTTACTTCTGCAGTTGAGTTTTCTCATCTTTTTTTTTTCTGTCTGTTATGGTGCTTGCCATCTTAAAATAACAATCAAAACATCTTTGACCACCCACCCATCTCTAAATTCATGGAGAGCTACTTATAGTCATTGTTCCATCTCCCCCCATTTAGTATCTCTTAACATGATTTAAATTTAATTGCACTGCTTTCTTAATTGTGTTTATTTATAAATGGCATTCAGAACCATCAACCAGATAGTTAGTGGAAATGTGTTTTTTCTTATTTGATGAAAAAGTTAATGAAAACTGATTTGCTTCTATGCTCTTCTCTTATTCCTTAAGTATATCCTTGTCACACTCTGTCCTCTCCTATCTCAACCAATATAAGTGTTCTTGTATTTGCCTGTTACTTTTATTTCACTATGGTAATATTTTGGAAAGAATTTCGTGACCAAGGGTGACTCATAAACTGTTTCCAGGGCTAAATTCATGGAGTATTTCACCTTCTGTTCTAGTTAGTCTCTGTTGCTAGGCACTGAAATATCTTTTTTTTAAAGCCTTTGTAGTCATCTATCTGTTGGAAAACTGGTTAATTACCTACGGCCTTTTAGAAAGAGTTATTAGAAAGTGATTTACAGTTTGTTTTGGTTTTTTATCTCCTTTTAGTACGTGTTTCCTGATGGGGCCACTGAAGCAACTGAAAGCAATGTTTGATCCAAAACGATTAATAGCTACGATTGTGATGTTGGTAAATATACTATCTTTCTTTCTTTTTATTAAAAAGTTTTTCCTTTAGCCTCAAAGCTAAATTTGATGCTTTTCTAAAGGGAGGTTGTTTCTCAGTCTGCCTCTTCCTTCTGCAGAGAAATGATAGTCAAGCTGTTAAGCTCTGTATGTCACAAAGATCATCTAGCTCCTTTCTATGAACATGTGTGGTTTTGTTGATTATGATTTTTTAATTAATCATTTGGAGTAAAATGTTCCTTACAAAATATTTCTTAGTAAATGCTAATGGCAGGTTAATTATTTTTAATTTATTTTCTAAAAGATTTTCTTCAAGGACAAGGGGAGAGACTTTTTTAGCTACTGTGGAAAGTCAGTGGCCACCAAGTGTAGCTTGACAGTTGTTTTTTGGCTGCAGCTTGGTCTGTAAAGGTCAGAGGTTCAGCACTTTCAAAGCAATGGAGAAAATTAATTTATTTCCCCAAAGTCTTGAGTCATGTTCAGCTTTGAGATTCTCCATTGTGACATCCTTGGCTCCTTTACTTCCATGACAATCATTTCTTCTTCCAGGAGGATGGAAAAAACCTTCTCCCCAGTATTAGAATTCCTATCCCAAAGCTCTGTATTGGGTAGTTAACTTTCTCCCTTGCTGCTTCTCTGTTTAATACTTTTCTCTCCTGCTCCTACTGATTTGTTTCAACTTTGATTTTTGAAATGTAGTTGGCTTTCCTATTCTCTCTATCATATAACTTGTTTTTCTAGTTTAGTGAGTAAGGAAGTCTTCATAAATTCTTTCTGGATGGCTGTCATAGGGAGGTTGCATGTTCTTCCTCTCACACACCCACATTAAAAAATAGTTATAATCTCATTTGAGAAGCTTACATTTGCCCCTGTCTTTTGGGGAAGTCACTTAATCATTGCTTGGACTCAACTTTGTTCAACAGAGGTTTGTTTTGTTTTGTTTGAGTGTTCTTGTTTTGTTCTGTCACTATTTTCAACTCATACCAAGTTACAAATCCTAGGAAGGTTATGTTTTGTAGGCATGAATTAAAAATGTCCAAGAATATCTCCAGTTCTCCTAGAGTCTGTATTTGCTGAGCATAAATTCTCCAACTCTTTACAGCTGTGGGCTTTTTTCAATGAAACTGAGAGCCTAAGCCAGACACTTAAAACAGCAGGCACAAAAATCATTTTACTCTGATGATCCTGACATCCACTGTGCTCAGACATGGTGACAAAGAAAATAACTTGCTTTGAAGGCTGTAAAAACAAAACACATCAGGGAAATGGAAGGAGAACAGAGAGTAGAGCACACATCAGAGACCTGCCTGTGCAGAGAAGCTACCAGCAAAGTTGGGAAAATGAGAATGAAAGGTTTCATATAATAGTGAACATTGGATGAGAGCCAAGACTTTTAGTATGGAAATTTCAGTAAAGCACAGAAGAACTGGTAAATTGAAAGTTTTGAAAACTTTGGATGAATTTGACTGTTTTAATCTCCATGCTAACACAAAGCTAGAATTGTAGGCAGTTCAGGAGTCGCAAACATGTTTGAAAAATTTCAAGCATGTGTTACTTTTCTCCCTTTCAATAAAACACCAACAAATTTTTTTTCAAGTGAAAATTGATTTGTGGTTTTGTACTATGTCTAATGAAAAATGGAGGAAGCCAGGTAAGATCTAGTGGAAAAGTTCTAAGTGATGGTTAAGCTTGCACAAATGGTGTGTTTATTTGGTGTAGTAAACCGTATCATTGTAACGTTCCATCCAAAGGGTTTAAGTACCTCGAAAAAAGCTTCATGTGAGCTTTTTCACTGTACCTGAGGCAGCTGCTCCCTAGTGGACTCTTCATTAGTGTCAGAAGATGAAAAAGCACTGGCATAGGAGGCATAGCCTGTATTTGCCAGATCCTGTAATTGAGAATGGATGTTTTTAATAAAGGGTTGTTCGTAGTGATGCGCACATCCTTCTTGTCAGAGACAGGTGTTATGAATACCAGGTTCAAAATGATGGTCTGTACTGGAGTGAGAGAGTAGCAGTTACCAGACTTCTTCATTCCTTTCAATAAAGCTTTATCATCTAAGCCCACCTCTTAATAGAACCAACAAATAAGGGTGCACGCACTGGCTTATGCTCCTGCTGGTTCCTCAAGTCAACTCCTGCCTTGTCTTCCTTTCAAGACTTGTCCCAGCCCTTCTGGCCATACATACTTCATACTGTGCTTTGAAAAACAGCATGGAGTTCACCATATAGTCACTGTGAGGCAGCCTTTAGCTATGCTTGTTCCATAAGTCAAATTTTCAAGTGCTCTTTGCTCATTGAAAAGATGGAAATGGTTACTGTACTTGCTTCGTTGTGTATTTGAGTATTCATTCTTTTTTTTCTTTGTCTCTCCTTCTCACCCCAGCTTTGCCTAATACTGACTCTGTGTGCTGTATTCTGGGTAAGTGAGAATACTTTTTTTCTAAAAAGCAATCTCAGTTGGTTAGTTTATTAATTGTATTGTAGTTTTAAGATACAGTTCAGTGGTGAAGGAAGGGTGAACTAGTGTGTGGTATTTTGTCAGCTGCAGTTGAGCTCAGGTTGAGTGATGAGCCTGCTGGCTGTAAAAGCAAATGCATCCTTCCACCTGCATGTGATGTAGATGAGAATGCAAAATCTAGAGCATAAGGTTCAGTCTGCAGACCTCTAGAATACAAACTAAGAAAACCAAGTTCAAATATTGTTTTGTTTCAGTGATGCATACTTACGTCAGAAAATACCAAAGAGTGTATAGCCATCTTCAGAAGCCATGGATACAGAATATTAAGCTAGTTAAGACAACAGAAAAAAACCAGAAGTATCTTCAGGCATCTTGGTTGAAAACTAACTGTAGTTGCATTCCATAGAAGTAAATATGTCACTGGAATGAACTTCCATATTTGCAGAAGTACAGTGAAGTGAGTGAGTGTTAACACTGGTATGGTTAGGTGTTTCCAAAGCTAGAAAAGGTTTACATAGCATGATGCTAATGGAGTGATGGATAAAATGCATGGAGAGTTGTTGGGAAAGAAACAGCAAACTAAGACAAGGAAATTTAGGCATTGTCAGTTAACTCAATTCTTGATTGATCAGTCTGTGCCAATTGTTTGCAGTATAGACTGGTGTGGTGCAAAATGAACTAATTTGCAGTATTTGTTTTATTTTTGTTTAGTGGAACAAAAAAGGTTTGGCGGTATTATTCTGCATATTGCAGTTCTTGGCAATGACCTGGTAAGATTCTTAAAATTCCTTTTAATTTCTTCTCCCTGCCCCTACACCCGCATGATTATAAACCTATATAGATATGATTCATATATAAGTGTGCCCAAATGCTAGCCTCAATCTGTTTTTTCTCAGCTAGGTTGTGTAACTACAGCAAAATATATTCAATCGTCTTGCAAAAATGGTAATTTGAAGTATATTCTGCAATGTGTGAATTTATCTGAAGCCTTATGAAAGGAATACATATGCAAAAAAAAATGTCATGCTTTTTCTGTGTTGTAAAAGTATACTCTTTTTTGAATTCTTAACTAGTTTCTGATTTTTGAAGTGAAAGAAACTAAAAAACATTTTCACAGGGTACGTCCTGCCCCAGGAATATACTGGGTAAAGAGTAGGTGGATGTGAGGGTGAATTTAGTGCAGCAGGTGCTGTGATGACCAGGGGCTCAGGGGCTGGGTTTGGCAGTGTGTGAGTGCAGTCAGGTGAATGCTTGCAAGCCTGACAGAAGTTCTGGAAGGTACTGCCTTTTCCACAGAGATACATGCTTGGTGTCCTTGTCCCAGGTGAATTACTTGGTGCTCACTCTCAGGCAACCCAAGGTGATCACAGTTCTTGCTTGAACTTGCCCTGAGTACACAGAGTCTGTACTGAACATGGGTCTGAGGACAAGGAACCATTTGTTCAGGACAGGGACTGTTGGGTGCTAGATAGAGGGAGGGCTGCTAGCTCAGACTGTGCTCCGTGTGTTTGCAGCAGACAGTTCACATTTGTTAAGTTCCTGGGGTTTGATCAGGCTGGGCATGAGAACAGAACACTGCCTGGAGGCTTGTGAGAAGCAAGTTTCAGAGAATAATAGAATTGTCAGCTGTCTGATTGTCACAGTTGTGGAATATTATTCATCCTACAGTATGTATCTGTATTTAGTTACATAAATAACGTGATTAGATGTATATTTGCTTCATAATTTAGATTGTCTTTTAAATTGGAAAAAGTTGTCTCTATCATCTTGAGTACCACTTTCCCACAAATCTCTATTCCTTTTGGATTTCGCAATAGTAAATCTGTTTTTTAAGTTCATGTGCAATAGAAGTTGTGAACTACATTAAAAAAGAGAAAAAACTCAACCAAACAAAGAAAATGTAAACCACCAAATCCATGTCACTGTTTAGTTCTTGTCCAAACATGTCCTCTTTTCTCAGGTAAGCATTAAATTGAATAGGTAGTCTTGTTTAAAATTTTGTTAAAACAGGTTGCTTTTATTAATGCTGGCCTAAAGTGAAATAATTTGGTTCTAGGAGGGACATGAACACTCTGCAAATATACTTTTTTCCTCTTTTTTCAGGTATAGTCTGTCTTATATTCCTTTTGCAAGGTGAGTCTGCGTAATAATTTCCATCTTAACAGAAGTCAGTTACCTTTTCTCTGGGGAAAGGCATAAAGTACTTTACGTGTGTGGAAAAATATAACATCCTCCTTTTTCTTCTAATTTTTAGAAAATGGCATAGCTGAACTTAAAAGTCATGCTTAATATAAGCTTTAAACAGAAGTACAATATGTAGTAATTCTCTTTAATAAATTTCTCTCTAGTTTCCACCACTGAAAATTAATCAAGGTTTTGTTTAAATAATGTTTCCAATGGTTTAACAATACAGTGATGCAATAGTGACTTTTCTGATACTGAAATTAAAGGTAACTTATGGATCTGAGGTCCTAGTTAAAAGCAAACAAGCAACATAGTGGCAGCTCTGTTTCTATTTCTGAATTCCTCCATCGTTCTTAGGAGGGGAAAAGGCAACGCTTTGTCTTTACTTTCATTTTGGCAAGCCCCTCTCTTTTCTTTCTTTTTTTGTGTACAAAAAGGGAATGAAAGCAGACCAAACACTTAGTGAAAACACATGCAAGTAATCAAATGTAAGAATCTGTTTTTTCTATGATTCATGTAAAATGCAGTTTGGTCTTCCTGACAGTGAGGTTTTTTTTAAAAAAATTAAGAACTTCCATATCATTTAATGAGGCTTGCTGTAGTAGAGGTGTGGGGAAAAAGGATACAAGATATTATCTATCCCTTTCATCTGATATTTTCCTGTAGCATTGCCAAAAAAATCTGTTCTGTTTTTTTATAGCTTCAGATTTTGTCTAGGAAGGATTTTTTTTTAAGATAGTTGTTGATAATTACAGTGAATAAAATAACTGAGCTCAGGCTTCAAACTGTCATTTTACTATTTCTGACAACTCAGACTAACCCAGACAGAAGTAGTATTCTGAATTCTTATAGGGCCAGTGGCTGTGNTTTTCTTCCCTATCAACAGTACTTCTAAGTTCTGGGCAGAAAAATATTAGGTTATATGCATCAGTTAACTTCTTTGGGTTCATTTATCTATTAGATTTTATGAGCCAAAGAACTGAATTTTATACAGACTACTTTTAGTAATACTGTGATTTCTTTAGGGATTACTGAGTTATTTGCTTTTGTGGAGTGGTATCATAAATTTGTTGTATAGACTGGCTTTCTTAGGGGAACAATGATCTAAACCATGCTAAGTGCCAGAGAATAGTATTATGTCATTTATTTAAAGTATGCATTTCTCTTGATTTCATGAAATTATCATTCCTTGGTTTAACTCTATTCATTTTTTGCTCTTCAGAACATTTTACTTGTTCATGGGTTTGTTGGGGTGGAGGTTGTTGGTTTCTGTTTGTTTTTTTCTAAATTAATGGTAGCTCTCCTGTTGGCTTGGCAACAAAAAGCCCCACCAAACCAGACCCAAATGAAAACAACAAATGCAACAAAATCAAAACCCATACAGTTAAGTGACTTTAAGGAGTGGTGATAGTATCTTTCTTTATTTTTGGAACTGACTAACAACAGAATACAAATTCCACTCCTTAGTAAGTTGTTACTTTTCTGGGAAAAGGAAAAATAATGGAGACTAAAGCGAATGATCTAACAGTCAGAAAACAGTTTATTGTTGATTGAAAAAATGGAACCCTCCAGAACTTCCAAACCTTAAGGCTGAACCAGCTCTCTCCATCCTGCACTGTCAGTGCACACTTCCAACCCTTCAGCCTGTGCTTTATTTCCTGCACTGTGACGGTCCAGCTCTGATGTGGCTTGGAGCCCTGGCAGCTGTGCCCTGCTGGGGACTGGGCGCTCCTCAGCTGAGCCCTTGCTGGCAGCCTTTGCGAAATCGGGCTCTGCCCTTTGCTCAGCCTCCCAGTGTGCTGCAGAGCACTTCCCAATGCTGTGTCTGTGTTTCAGCATGGCCTGCAGTGCCAACAGCATGGAAACCCTGGTACCAACCTGGCCTGAGCCTGGGCTTTAGCTGGGTTGGTGGAGGCACTCACACACAGATCCTGCATTTGATCAACTGTTGCTATGTCTTTAGTTTCTGCCATATTTGTAATTGTAAATAGGTAATGGTTTAGATGTTTATAAACAAAATAACAAATCTTAACTGACTTTTTTTTTTCTTTTTTAAAGGGATGCTGTGATTAAATGCTTCTCGTCCTGTCTAGGGTAAAATAAATCCAGGAACCACTGTCCACTTTAAAAGGCAACATTTTTCCTCTGTAAATTTTGCTAAAAAACCTCTACTTTTCCACTTCTGAAATACCCAGTAGCAGTTTAGTATTTTCCTTGCCTTTTGCACTTGGAAGATTAAATAATTTTTACTAGAAACAGTTTTTAAAATAAATTTGGAGAATTATTTGTGTTTACCCTGGAACTTCCAGGCTTTTTTTTAACAAGAAAGTACAGTTAAATACTTCATACAGAGTAGTCTTAACACTACTTTGTACCCAGTAACAGTTTAATCCCCAGTGGAGGCAAGTCACTAAAGCCTGGGTAGTATGCATAAAGATTGAATTTACAGTTCTGTCTAAAACTTGCAGTGTGCCATTTATGTTTGTATATTATCCATTGTATGCTTTTCCAAAGACAGAGTTTTATAAACATTGTAAAGATTTGGAAGGTTGTAATTAACTGCTCCTTTGAAATGTCTACACATGTGCCTTATGGAAAAAAACTTAATGAGAATGTGAAAAGTATGTTTAAAACTTGTTGGATTTTATTTAAAAAGTTGTATTTTAAATGTTTTTTAAAAAAAAAAACTTTCATACTGAAATACTGTTTACTAAAAGAACTTATGGCTAATGTATAAATGGGACTTGTGAAATAAATTCATTTTAAAAGTGCCTAATACATTTTTATTTAGGAATCAGCTACAGAGGGCTGAAAATTTCAGCATTACACTTGAATGAAAATGAAAGCATAAATGTGTGTATATGACTATATCAAAATTTGTTTAATAGATTTGCAGAAGTGACCTTAAAGGTTCTTTTAGTATTTAGACAAATCGTTCATTCTGACTTAATAGATTGAAGTAGTCTAACACTTTGCCTGGCTCCAGTAAGAGGTTCTCATTTCTAATTTTTTCAGCTAAGAACTATCCAGTTATTCTGGAGCCAAGTTAAATCTTTAATATTTGATGGTTGATATTATATTGCAGGAGGTTATTTTTCACACAGGATGGATGTGCTTACATAGGTGTGTTCAAAAGTGAATTGGTTTGGATTTTTTTTTCTGTTGATCCACAAATCTAGAAGAAGGGGTGGCTTTGAAAAGATGTGATCTGCAGTGTCAGGAAGGGGAAAACCTCAGTGTTTTTAGTATTCAGAGTTCAGGCTAAAGAGGCAAATTGAGGTACATTATGTTCCTGTTAAATCTCAGTGTATGTTGCAAAACATAGCAACAACTTTTGGGGAAGCTTTGTACAGAGTGATTGCATTATTTTGCAGCTAGACTTCCAACTAAGCCACGCCTTTTAACTGATTAGTAACAATAAAGTGCCAGGGCGGCACCCTTCCTGCTGGTGATAGGGGGGGGCAGGTAGTCCTGGCCTCACAGCAGGCTCTTGGGCTCGCTAGTGCTGTGTGATGTAGGGACAGCTATTCCAACTCTGCCCACAGGCCTTGGGTGCTAAGGCACCCTTGGGTGAATTTTGGTTCCTTTTAGTTTTCAGCTTGCATTGAAGAGGAAGTAGGATGTGCGTAGGCAGTGATGGGCATTGTCCTGGAAGTGACTGCCCCTTCCCCAGTCGCTGCTCCTGAGTGGAAAGCTGACTGCAGAGATCCGATCCTGTCCCATCCCATCCCTAGTGCATCAGGGCCAGGCTTTCATTTGCTCGAGAGCTGCTATTGCCCATCACCCACCAGTTCTGGTGGTACACAATCACCTTCACTGTAGTCTTTAATTAGAATTACACTGGTTATTCAAAATTTATTTATTTATTTATTTATTCACTGTGGTAAATGAAGAAGTTACCATTCGTCTGTTAACACTTAGATCACCGTGGATGTAATGGGTTCAAGAACCAAAAGTTCCATGTACTGGTATGCTTCCATATGCACTTTGATCTGTTAGTTACATCATATGCCTTCCTTGTTTTTTTTCTCTCCTGAACATTTAAGGGTTTACTTCCTCCATCTGCATACAGAGCACACAGTCTGTGTTGTTTTGCCTGTATCTTGTGCTTCTTCTCATCCTGTCTTTGTTTACTGTGTATGAGAATTCCAAGAGCTCACAGTTGGGGAACCTTCACAGTATAGTAATACCCATTATGATAGTGTGGAACCATCAGTGTGAAGGTCTGTCCCTGTGGATTGCATACACACTACCCATTTTTTGATAAAGTTTTGGTACCCTAATTAAAACAGTACTTTGATATAAATGCTGTAGAAATTATATGCCATGACTTGTAAGGCTAAATTTTGGAGTGGTGGTAATCATCTTGGATCCATAGGAAATACATGTTTACTTATTACTGCTCCATGAAACTTCTCCAAACCTCTGTTGTTGGCTAGAGTACTTGAAAAGATAGGAAATTGCTGTCTTGGATATCACAAAACCCCAAACCAAACCCCAAACAAACAACAAACCTCCAAGGGGGAGATGAGCATTACCTCTGTCACAGAAGGCATTGACGCTAGAAGAAAGATCTCTGGACTATACTCTTCATTACCAAACCAGGCAGCGCTTGTCCACTAAGTCCGAGTGAGCCAGCCCTACGTCTGAGTGTGTCTGTCTCTTCTACTTAATAAGCGCTGCCTGCCCTTATTCATGATACTTCAAATAATCAAGGAGCTTAAAGTATCATTCATGTTTTTAAGACGGCAAGAGAATTTAACATGATTTTAAAATACTGCCTTTTAACGCTTGGACGCTTGAGGACTTCGGGAGGAATTTAGAGCCTTTTTGCCCTCGCGGCGTGAGCTCCGCCATCCCCTTCTCTACTTCGCTCTGCTGTAGGGCGGGCGGGAGAGGACCGGGAAAAGGCGCCGGAGTGGCGCCGCATCGAGCCCGACCAGTGCGGCTCGCTCGGGAGCGCGGCCAGTGCCGGCACGACCCCCGTCCCCGCCCGCACGCCCACCCCGCGTTGGGGAAGGGTGTTCCCGGGGCGGGCGAAGGGCGGGAAGGGGGACGGGTTATCGAGAGGGAGAATCGGCGGCTGTCGGCGCAGAGGGAGCTCGCATTCCGCGCCGGCGGCTCGGGCTCCTCGTCCGCCTCTGGCCATGGGGCTACAGCCCCGGCGCGCCGCGGGGCCCTGCCCGCCCGCGGGAAGAAGCGCCGCCC
>VXBC01001494.1:212644-224540 GCA_013399945.1 Ploceus nigricollis | reverse complement strand
ACAGGGGGCACATTCCTACAGATGTCTCCATCAGCAGTTCCAAAGCAATATCCTACCCCATGGGTGACACTGCAAAAGCACATGCTGATTCCTGTGCATGGGCTCTTTATGGGGCATTTTCCTATGCACCACAGATGTGAAGCTTATATTTTCACTAGAAATAATGACTAGAGAGCTCATCTAGACAGTACAGACAAATCAGTTGCTCAGCTCTGATTTCCTGTCATCAATTCTATTTAAAATAATTTACCTTGTAAGCTGCCAAGTGCAGAGCTGTAAATCCATTTCTTGTTAGTCTGGATGGGCGCAGCCCTTTCAGCATGAGGGTTCTGATGTGGGATTTGTTGCCTTTAGAGAGAAAAGCAGAAAAAAAGACAGTTACAGGAAAGAACATGCAGATGAGGTAAGAAGCTCCTGCATGAGTTTGAAAGCAGAGAAATAGATATCTCAACTGCTGACCTGAGGCAAGTAATAAAATATATCTTTTGATACTTCAAAATGATGAGGTGGATGGAAATATCTCATTGGCCAGGACACTTGTGGGTCTGGACACGTACCAGCTCACTGTTCGTTCACACTTTAATGAGGATTTAGTGAGGGTAACTGAGCTTCTAGAGAAGCAAACTCCTCCTTTAGCATCCAGAGCATGCTGCAGAGAGCTCCATGAACCAGAAGGTGCTTCTGGAACCTCTGGTTCCTCAGTCACTGAGCTCCTTTGCCATCTCAGAACCGGAGCACTGCTCTCCCTACACAGGACATCCTTACAAGGACGGTCATTTTGGGGAGTGCTAATGTGGGTCCATTAATGTGGTCCAGGCCAGCAGCTTTGCTCTGACCTTTTTTGATGCACAGTGAATAAATACATAAATTCAATAAATTCATCTGCCTTCTGAATACTTGTGACAGTAACCAAAGACAATGTCAGATCTAGGAGCCCTTTGCCCTTCTCCGAGTGTTCACAGAACTAATGATTAGTGTGTGTTTTCCTAAACTTCCTCTCAGCTACCCCAACTGCTCTGATGTTCCCATGTATTGATGCCATCTTTGGATAGGATCTTGCACACAAAAATGACAAATAAAGATCCACTCATTTTTCAGTAGTGCAGGATCAGGTTGTTCCTCATGTTGAACATCTAACTAAGACTGATAAAATCATTTATGCATGTCATTAGTCAAGTACTTTGCAGAGCTGAAACCTCAGGGTAAAAGTCCCTGCCTCTCTCAGCCAATTTCTGCTGAAAATTGTATAACAAGAGCAAACCAAGTGCATGAACTAATGACTTTTTTGTGGATAACAGAGCAGCTGTGTGGATCCAAGTGGAAAATCCCACCATCAGTATGTTTGTATGAGCATCCCAGAACACATCTTGCCCTCTTCCCTTGTGTATTCTGATGTGCTATCTGGAAAAGCCCTATCAGCTGATGTTTGTCACTGGAGCATTTCAGTTATTCTTCTTTTAATCCACGTGAAATAAAATACAGATATTTTCATTATGGTAGAAAAGTGGGTGGTGTAAGTACAGCAAAGTACTGCTACAACAAGGTCCCTGTCCTGGAGCCTGAGCCGTGGACAGAATCCAGAAATGTGGAGCCAGAAGTGCTCTGTGAGGGGTTTGGATTAAGGAGAGCACAGAGAAGCAATTTTGGATGAGCTGACCCCCTGCAGTACACCCTGCTGCATCATCAAGCAGAGCCCTGGTCAGAGGGAAGGATCAGCTGTTGGGGGGCTCTGTAACCCATGCACGCCTCTGGCCGGGCAGCTGAGAGCTGAGAGCTGCTCCTCCGGCTGAGTTCCCTGAGAGCACAGCCCTGCTGCCACCAGAACAGATCCCTGCTGGTGCCAGGGGTGCCCCAGGGGCTCCAGACACCTACCCCCACACACGCAGCACAGGTGCAGCAGCGAGAGCCCGTTCTCCGTGCGGTAATTCAGGTTGACTTTGCAGAAGGCTTCATCAGAGCTGAAAAAGGGATTTTACAGATGATTACTTTCATCTTTCAGCACAGCTTCTTGCATGTGGGAAACATTTAAAAGAGAAATCTCAGTGTAATTTTTTTGAGACACAAGGCTGAATTTATACCCAGTTTATGGTCTGTAAATCTAGAAACACTTTACTGCTATCAGGTTGAGTGGTCCAGATTTATTGTTTTCTGAGAAATCTGGCTATGCAATCACAATATATACATTGTAAATTTATCTAAATTAGGTGAAATAAGAGGAAAGACTCTTTAAAAATATAAACAATCCATATAAACTCAGCATCTGTATTAATGCAATAATAGCTATGATGTATTTTTAAAATATGTGAATTGATTTTAAAATGGTGAGTAGGACATGCATAGAGCAGGGGCCGTCTTGCTAAATGAAAAGAATAACCGGGAAAAGCCTGTTAAAAAGTGAGTTTATACTCCCCAGATGAAATCACAGCGACAGTGATCACTGCTTGCTTACAGGTTGTTAAATGAGACAGTACTTGGACATTTTAGCTTTTGTCATCGAGCCTTGTGGGTTTCCTTCAGTACAGACTGATTTATTAGTGATCCATCAAACACTGTAAGTAATTACATTTGTTGAAAACTAAATACACCCACAGTTAATATTGCTTTGGAGAATGTCAATTTCAGCCTGCCCATAGAAGTTTCCATTCAGTATCAGCACACCCATGACCCTGAGTCTGCAGAACACCTGGATTTGTGTAACTATATACCCACCCTGAGGGAGGAGCAACCATTACACATATTTAACAAGGTTACAATTAAAAAAAATGTTTCAATACTTTTCTCAACTAATTTCCAGTCTGTGAGCTGGGAGTTTGCTGCACTGGAGCTTTGCAGGTCATGAACATGTCTGCCTTACTCAGCTGGGTGAGCCTGTGTGTGAGCATGTGCTCTCCTGAGAAAACCAGTACCATCCCAACTCTGAACCCACTGCTTTTGTGTTTGTGTACACTTCAGCAATATTCCTGGCTGCAGAAACACATCAGCAAAACTGCAAAGTGCACCGCAAAATCAGACATTGTACTAGAGCTAATTATTTTACAAAAGTATATAGGTGTTTGTTGTAAAATATTGGCATTAATAATCAGCAGCCACTAATTTTGGTACTCTGCTGTGGGGCTCTGCCCAGCACTGTGATGACATATTCCCAAAAATAGACATAAGGAACATGCATTCCACACAGGAGAAACTCTGTCCATATAAAACACCTGAAACTGAAAATACTGTTTGATAACAAAGAGTCATTTGAAAGAAATCAATCAACAGATTCACAGAATATTTTACCTGAAAACATGCTTTAACTCTGCCAGCTCCTTTTCCTTGATTTGCAGGTCGTCCTCCAACCGCTCCGTGACTGTGGCATAGGATTCACTGACTTTCTTCTTCCATTCATCTACAACAAAAACTCCAAACTGATAAAACACTTCAAAGCACAAAAATTATGATGTCGCAGTAACCAAAACACTTGACTTTTAAACATCCAATTGTACAATTTCATGTATATTTCTATTAAAGTTTAAAATATTACAGCTATTAAAACTGTTCCTGCTGCAGCCAATACAGAAACATATACAATGATTTCAGAGACAGTGCATATGTATGAATCCTTACCAGAAATATTTTAATATTAAATAATATTCAAGAGAAAACTTAAAGTTCAGGTTACATTTGTTAGCTCTTTTTTCCTCAACAGACACACAGCAGAAACAGGTTAGAGATTTAAAGGTTTTTCTCATGAAGTATGAGTTAAATCAACACAGTATACAAGTTATTATGATCTTCTATAATTGCCCAAATAAATTTAGTTTAGTAGCTCTTTTGGCTTTTTTGTCTTCTTTCACAGCCTGTATCTGGGTTAAGTCAAGAACAATACCTGAGCCTTGAACTCAAGAGTAAAGCAGGAATGAGTTATCTCCTGAAATACCATTTGCTCCTTGCTGATGGATGGATGGCACATTGCCTGTAAAAAAGTGACATTAGTTACCCGTGCAAGTCTGGGTTGGTCTAGATTTATAATTTCCCATTTGTCCAATTTATCTTCTTTGTTTCAGCAAAGTTCTTGCAGTAATATGATTCCCTGTTCAGGGGCAGTGACAGTCCTGCTGAAAAATACTTGTGATAGTCTCTGGCTAAAAATAAACATTGTGCCAAGAGGAATGTCATGCAACAATAGCATGGAGCGAAACAGCCTGTGCTGTCCACTGGGCAAAAGTCATAGAAACACCCACTCAGCTTGCTTAAAAATCTCCAGTTCATTCCCACACAAACACGTGCCTTCATCTGTTGAACACTTACAACTAGTGGGAAGTGGTACTTGGGCAGCTTGCTAGTGCTTTTGTAGAGAAAAGGGAATTTAAGCACCTGCATCCCAGGTGTTCTGTGAGGATCGCCAAGGAGTGCAGGGGGTCCCCAGCTCAGAGAGGCCAGGGGTGATTGCAGCTCACAACCCCCTGGCACAGGGGGTGGCATTGGGAGCATTTGGGTATGGCACTTAGGAAGGGCAATATATAATTCAAAGTGAAATGCAAATATACACACATAAATATTTATATTTATGTATTTATGTATTTAAAGTGTGGTGATTGACCTTGGCAGCTGTTCTGTGTGTGAGTTCTCATCTCAGTGAAGAATTTCAGGCAAGCAGACATGTTAACAGAACACACATCTCTAAAACCTCCCACACGCTGCAGCCCACTGTAACAACCTTGCTGCCTCGACAGCTCCTGGCACTACCAGCCTGTCCCTTTACTTGCACAAACTTACATACAAATCAAAGGATCTATTTCAGAAGAGTCTGACCTGCTGTCTCAATGCATCCTGTGATATTTGACCAATGATTTGCAGAAAGGCACCAGCCTGGCAACTGATTCCCAAATCCAGTCGCCAAAGGACTGGGAGAGCTGAGGTTTTAAATGTCCTTTGCAGGGAGGGTTTACAGGAGTCTTTTGAAATTATCTTTATTTCAAACTAATCAGAACATATCCACAATTAACATATATCCACATCTATCAGTTACTTGAAGAAGCTGTAAGTTGCTCCCATAAACTTCATTGCCATTCTGGTGGCATTCAGATATGTCCCAGGAAATGAAAAGGGTGCTAAAAGAAAATACGTTTTCCAGAAGAAAGTAGAGGAACTCTGGCCCTTGTAAGGGAGCAGGTGTTTGCAGTGGCTCCATGGCAGCAGATGAACAGAGTGTACAGCAGCACTGCGCTGTTATTTTTGCTCTCACAACATCAGAGAGGCCTTTGCATGGGGGCTCAAGTGCAGAGAGCAAAAAACGAAGCTCTTACATCAGAGGTTTGGGAACGAGAAGAGGCTGGAACTTCTGAGCTCGAGCAAAAACACCCTGACAAGGCACGAACATTGCTCTGCAGATCCAGCTGATCCTTGGAGCTTACTTCCTCTCGTCAGCTCCCCAGATCCTTCTGGCACAGATTCCTCTCAGCTGCTCATTTTTATTTCAGCTGCCTTCCCTTGTGCTCTTTGTTAAGTGCCCAATTTCTCAGATTTCAGTTTCCTGCACCAAAGGTCACTGAAAAAACCCCTCTCAGGTTTCAGTGTAACACAGACAGCAGGGCTGAACCTCTGCTGATTGTGGCGCGTGCTCAAGGCATTCAGGGAAATCATTGCAGTCATGTTCATTATGAGCCCTATTATTGCACTACACAGCAAAACTAATTCAATAAAGCAAGCTGACATGAAAAAAATCATTAAAAGCTCATCTTGAGTTTGTTTGAGACTGTACTAGACTGAACTGCATTTCAGGATAGATGGAGCCAGGCAATGATCTAGAGGATATATGAACATTGCATCCATCTGGGAAACTCTTGTGAGGATCAGCCAAAATCAAACTCTAGGTTTCAGTAGACGACTCCCATCCACAGAGGTCCTGCATGCCTGGCACTCTCATGACTGCATCTTTTTATCACTCAGACTGCAGGAAAATCATGGGTCAGGATGCTGTGATGGTCTTCTTTTAAGACTGATACTGGAAACTGGCAACCCCCAAATTACTGACCTTGCTGTGAAGTTTTACTGGGTGGCCTTGCACACGTTTCTCAGTTTCCTTGGGACACATCCCAGCTGGCTGCATGAGAAAATTGTTGTCATTTACATTAACAGCAGACTGTGGAATGCAAAGATTACCTGGAGCTGTAAATGCAATACGGATAAAATACATACACGGATTGAATACCTCAGCCTTGGATTATTATTGTCAGGAAGGGTCTGGTCTGCAGGCTTTTTGATTCTAATAAGAGGTACTCACACTGTAGCATGACCCTTGCTGTAAGGACTGCAATTTGTTATAGCTAAAAATGTACACACTTCATAAATAGCTGCAACACAGAGAACTGTAGGATCAAAGAAGCATTTGGACTGAAAAAGCCCTCCCAGACCATCAGGTCCAACATTCCCCTGGCACTGCCAAGGCCACCACTGACCTCTATCTCCAAGTGTCACACCCACGTGGCTTTTAAATACCTCCATACGGGAAAACAATTAATATAGCTCTCTATAAATAAAACATATATTGTAATGTTCTTCATAACATTTTACATTAAACTTGATTGCAGTGCAAAAATGAAGAATGGTATACCACCAGATATTCCCATACCTGTAGAGTAAATCCAATAAAGCTGCTGATGTTATCCAGGGCTAATACTGACTGAAATCTGCCTTCTCAATTTGAAACAAAATGTTGAGAGTAGGAGGAAAGCAGTGTGTGACACACAGAATTAAAGCAGTGCAATGTTTCTTACCTGGTAAATCCATGCTTATTCCATTACAACAGATTTTTTTTTTTCATTAAAACCTTTGCCTCAAGATCTGACCTGGGGGCTAGCTGTGCTAGTCCATGGCTACCACCAGGATGACATTCCTTTTTTTTTGTCTTGGAACTCACACTGCTCCCTAAACCACAGCAGCTGCTGCTGGCCCAACCTACTGCAACCTCTTCTACAAGTTGTTCCGTCACCGTTTCTCCTCACTCTCCCAATACTTACGTGCCAGAAACAAATCCACTTCCTATTTTTATCCAGTTTACTTTCAGTAATGAAATCAATACCTGGTACTCAGGGAATTCAGAACAAATGCAATTGTAACAATTAAAGTGGATAACCATGTTTAAAAGACGCATTTTGCCGTTACCAAACACTCAGAGAACTCACCTGGCAGCACAGCAACCCTCAGGGAACTCTGTACCAAACAAAGTTTGGTCTCCAACTCAAGATGCAAAGTCTGTGTCAAACATGTTTCTCCTAAAATCTTTTGTGTAACAATAGATGAATAAATCATGCAAATAGGATGATATACAAATGACAACTCCATGCTCTATGACTACTTTCACTTTGTGACTTAAACACTTTATCTTGGACTTGAGTGTACCCAAACCTACTGCTTCCATTGTTTAACTAATATTTCATACTGACTTTTTGACCCTCTATTTGCTCAGAAATTCTTATTCCTTTGAAGTCAACTCCAGCAATTCCCAACCTCCACGTTTAACTTCTTTGTATTTCTTCTTGGAAGATTTATTAACGAAGAAGAAACCTAGTGCAGCTTAAAGAAGGGTGGGTAATGCTCAGGGGATGTTACTTTGCTGCCTCGTAGGTGGCATAAGAAAGGTGCCATTTGGGATTTCAGTCAGCAGGGAGATAAACACTGTCATCATGAGACATTAAATAAAACATGAAAACCCACAGAGACATTCAAGAGAAAAAGATGCATCACTTTTACAGCCAAATCATGCTGATACACTGCACAGCATACTCCTAAAAATAGCAGATTTATCTCTTTGGAGCTGGATCTTGGGCATCTAAACTAGAAACAGGAGGACTTTAATATTAACTCTATTTGCAGAAGGGAGAGAAGGGGAAGAGACTTTCTCTGAAGATATGCACTGTGGTGCCACTCACAACAAACCTCTCTGGCTTTTGCTCTGCCCCACCGAGGACAGCAAAGACTGCAACAGCTCAGCTTAGAGAAACACAGGGTGCTGCTTTTTGCATGGCACACATCAGTCAATCCGTGGGTAACAAAGAGCTGGCAGCTCCTCCATCACACTGCCAGCTTCCAACAACTACTTGTAAAAAAGGTAAATCATTATGTTTTGATGACTGGTGTTGACCCCAGTACTACGAGTCACAAGGGGAAGAATAATCACTCATGCCAATGTTTTTTCTTCTGACAAAAAACAGGAAAGGATAAAAAGTTACAAAACAAAAGAGAAAAATTTATTAATGCCCAAGATAAGATGCCTTGAATTAAAAGCACTTTTAAATCATTTTACCTCTACCTAACTACTGTTTGAAACTGTATTGCAAAATGGCAGCATAAAAAGAGAGAAACGTAAGTTGTTGTATTATTCCACATTGCTGGAGCTAATATTCTACTCTTTAAAAGCTTCTAAAGCTGTTTTCAGCCAAACAGACAATTTTTTCAGTATCATATTCTGACAAAAACTACAAGACATAACATGCAACCCACAAAAAGTCAACAAATAGTGGTTTTAGATCTGAAATATTTCCCTACTTTAATCAAAAGAACACTTTATCTGCATTTGCTGCTTTATTAATGTTATGCAATTTCTTCATTTCTACTTCAGTGAGATCAGAGAAGAGATCTGTGTACTTTTCCCTTAGGATTCTTACAAGCTGGGAAGTAATCAATCATCCACAAATGAAAACAGGACGTTTGTTCAAGTACTATTCATTCTATAATCAGACTTCTCTTTTTGCCTTTGTAGGCAGATTTCGTCATAAATTTGCTTCCTAAACTTCAGCATGTCTTCCACATCTTTGCAGGTGAGCATTTCTTCAACAGACAAAAGCTGAAAGCCACTCAGTTTGAAAGCTGACTTGTGCTGCACAGAATTCAGCATGTTCAGTGACATCCTAACTGATTCACTCAGAGTAGAACAAACAGGGAAAATCCTTGCAGTCCACAGCCCCAAACGTGTGTCCTCACTGGAGAAGAGCTGGTCCGAAGCCTCTAAGCTCCAGAGCTCAAGGCATTCTGGTAAGCTGGCTCCAAAAAACTGGAGGGAGTGTATATCCGACAACAATTTCACGCTCTTTTTCAAGTCGTCGCCTACGCCGAACACCATGGTGACATACTCCACTCGATCAGTAATTTTCACACTTACTGAACTCAGGAAGCAGTTTGAGGGTATGTCTACATTGAAATTTATGTAGGACCCACTAACAATGCTGCCTTTCCCCACCGAGACTTCAGGCCCAATTCTGGAGTACTCAATGACAGAGCCCGGCCCTATCACACACCCGGGCTCAAGGACACTCTGGATGATGCTCAACTGATCCAAGGTCTTGGCTGTGTCAGGGAAGATGCTAAAAGCCACAGGCTGCAAGTCAAGCTCAAATCTCAGTTTGCTCTCAGCAGTAAAATGAAACAAATACTCCTGAGTAGTCCCAATGTGGTAGAACTGGGAGTTGTTGAGGACTATGACATTGAGGGCGGTGCCTTGCAGGAGGGAGTACAGCTGCTGCCGCACTGCCACCAGCCCCGAGTCCTCCTTGGAGACATTACTTGTGTTTTTGGTGTAATCTGGAGTGGCTCCAGGCCCCAGGGCCTGGAGAAAGTCACCATATGCATCTATTTCACAGCAAAGAGTGCCCATCTGCTTATAGAACTCCAGCAGCTGCTGGGCAGTGCTGTGGTCAATGTAGAATACACTGTCCGTGTACACACACTCCGAGGCCACGGCCGAGTCTCCACGGCTCCCAGGGGAGCTGAGCTGAGGGTGATCCCCCCTCACACACACTGCACCACTCTGCTGCATGGTCTCCACGTCAGGCTTGTGCAGGAAACGATAGCATGATCCATATTCCAGTCCTCCCTTTCCCGAAAAACTGGACGGATCTAGCACAAACACCCCGTGCGTGGTCCCGACTGCCAAATCTGAGGGGTGAGCCAAGGCAGTAAACCCAGGTTTATCAAAGGTGATGGTTTCTGTGACTGCAGTGCTGTACAGCTCTATGTCATCCGAACACGTGACGAGGACTCCTGGTTTCATGTGACGGGGGAAGTCGATGTACATGGCCAGTTTCAGCTCCAGCATCTGGTACACGGGATCGCCCAGCGGCAGGGCGGTGAAGATCTTGCCCAGGGCACTTGCATTTGGCAAACGCTGGCTGTAACCACCTGGAAAAAGACTCTTTTAGTTACACAGAGACACTGTACGTAAGTGAGCAAAAAACTAAACCTAGGCAGCTATTTCACAGGTACACAAAAGCATTAAAAACCTCTCAGCTTGGTCATACACCAAGTCCCAAAGCAGATCTGACCTTATGTCCAAAACCCAGCCTGCCTTACATAGCTCACGTTAAAACTGTGATTGATTTTGTTACTTTTTTGTTTCAGAGCTATCTGTTGCTGAAGTTACAAAAGCAAACGTTACCCGCTTTTTGCTTGGAGGAGAACCACCATACTCCTGATGGGAATTTTAAGCCAGTGATGAGTTGAAAAGGCAGAGGTTTTGTCACAACACTTGTTATCACCTGGTTTCTTTCTCCTCTGCAGAACTGATGTTCTTCAATATCTGGAAGTGGCCTGACTCAGTGGATAAGAAGGCAAGTATTCAGCCTGCCCAGAGGCATGAGGAGCCCAAGGTCCCCTGAGAGAGGGTTGTGTTCCTTAAATGGATGTTTCAAGGCAGAAATTTAAATCGCACCTGTGAATCACATCTTTCTCACTGACTGAGCAACGTTAGTGCTGAGAAGAAATGTTGAAGTGACAGTAACAACTTGCAATCACCAACCTAATTTCAAATTATCAGACACATGGGTTACTTTTCTCAGGGAACTGTATTTTGGAACTCCAGCTCCTCTGCCATTTTATTATTTTAAGGAAGAAAAAAATAAAAGGTATCACTTTAGATAAAAATATATAAAACTGAATTTACCAGAATGGATTAGCAGCACAGTGAAGGAAGTCCACTGATCACCATACTGCTCTTCCAAGCACCGAAGAGCATGAAGAGTTGATCCACCATTTCCTAAAGAAAAAGTAGTTTAGTATCTGTGAGAAGAGCTCCAGTAACGCCTGTTCTGACAGGTGAGGTGTACTGGTGCCCAGCCAGAGAGATGGGATAGTCTGTCTACCGTATCATGGCTGATAAGGTCACACACAGAAGCTGGTGTCAGTCCCTCTGGAAGTCTGCGCTCTCTGAGGGGATGGCATCCTGAGCAGACAGCTCCAGGGAAACCTCTGTGATTTCCCCTCCCAGTCACCTCTGCACAGCCCCACCATTTGAAGCAGTTAATCAATTAAACAGGCCATAACTCAGCCACAAAAACCAGCTCCTGTAAGAAACAAGTCACATAAAAGCCTACTAATGGATTCAAGGCAGTGTTCAGAAGTACTTCTGACATTTACAGGATGGAAATAAGGAAGATGTGGGATATGAGGAAATGGTTTGGGATATTTTATGTGCCCCTACAACTTAAAACTGCCAAAGTCCTGAGAATTACCCTCTGCATATTACTCTACACTGCAGATAATACTGAGATTACTTAATTTGTACATCAAAGTGAACAGGAATTAAGAATTACAGGACGGTATTATGAGCAGTGAGACCAGTTTTATATCACCACCAGGCAGTGTACTAAAACATAATCAGACTGTTTAAATAACCAGGTCAAGGTAAGTATGAATGTGTAACACACATGTGCTATCCCATCCCCAGAGGACACGCTCTCAGGAGCGGTAAGCTCGCTCACCAGCACCACCACGGCCCCCGATGCCCGCTATCCCGAGCCCCGGCCCCCCGCCGGACCGGGGCGGCGCGGAGCGGCCCGGCCGGCGCAGGAGCCCCCACAGCGCAGCCCCACGCACCGATCCTGGGCCCCGGCGGGTCGGCGCACACGAGGTACCGCACGGC
>VXBC01001494.1:196103-212603 GCA_013399945.1 Ploceus nigricollis | reverse complement strand
GGGCGGGAGCGGCCGGAGCCCTCGGGACCGCCCGGCCGGGCGGGGCCGGGGCGGCTCTGCCGGGCTCCGGGCGGGGCCGGGGCGGTTCGGGGGCAGCTCCGCGCACCCGCTGGGGGTGGAAGCGGGTGCCCGGTTTGTAAATCCGGTGAGGAACAGGGTCCGGACGGCACCTGAACTCCTCCGTTCACGTCTGCCCGCCCTTTCCGCCCTGCTGGGGCTTTTCCCGGCCGCTCCTGCGGCACTCGGGGCGCGCCGGGCGGCGGAGCAGCGCTGGGGGCTGGGAACGGCACCTAGCAGGCTGCCAGCGCCTGTTTCCTCTGATAGCCACTGGCAGCAGTCACGCAGCTGAAGGTTTTTACAGCTGAAGGTTTTTCGCTCTGCGGTTCCTTGCCTCGGATATTGTGGGTTTTGATCTGCGGGTTCCGTTTGTGTTCAGTCTGTTGAGATTACAGATACCAAATGCAGCCAGAGCGGAATGAAAGAAGGCTTTGCTGTGATAAGATCTCATTATACACAAATCTTACAATAAAAAGTAGCTGTAAAAGCACAATAGGAGCTACTGAGAAAAAAAAGAATTTCTGAAGTTAAAAAAAAGTATAATAAATCCATAGTTTATTATGATTGTAAACTGCTGACAGAGAAGATTAAAGAAAAAAGATAAATGCTTCGCTGTGCTTCCTCAGTGTGAGGCTGTGATGCAGGTGATAACAGTCTAACCGGAGCAGTGCACACCACAGAGATCCCTTTGATCGTTCCTTGTGCTCTCGACTCACTCCAGTAAGGACGATGGTCTCATCTGTTGGAGCTACACCTCTGCTCTTTTGTCCTGGGTTTTCATTGCTGACAGCAGTGCTGCCCAGCAGTCCCGGCTTTCCCGGGAGTCCTTTTTTCTGCTCGGAGCCCAGGTTCTCCAGGCCCCGCGTGTTTGTGGCCTCTTGCCGGGCTGTGCAGTGTCTCTGTTGTTCTCGTACCGGGGAGCTGGACCCAGCATTGCCAGGCTGTCCCCGCGCCGCGTGCTGGCAGCGCGCCTCCCAACACGGCCCCCACCGCGCTGGCACCTCGCTTGTGTTGTGGTTACAGGACACAATCCAGGCTAAATTTATCACTGAACAGGTATCCCTTCACTCGCTGCTGTACTAGAGTAATGCAGTAATAAAACAAGCACAGGCATTTGTTTCTGAGCACACTTATTCCACCAAATTCCGTCAAACTGTGTGAGGAAGAGGTTTCCCACAGCTGTGGTGTGAGCTATGCTGCCAGTGGAAGAGCCTGCAGTGGAAGAGTCCCTCCAACACCTCAGATGGAAAACGCTCAAGCCCTGATTATTTATGGAAGTGCTGAGATTTTATGTCAATTTTGTAATCTAAGCTCTTGCAGAGGCACATGAGAAACTACTTGTTCTCAGCAGTGATGGACCTGTAACACCAGACCCTGCTCAGCTTTGCCTGGCTTAAATAGACACAAAAAATGACTACTAAAGTAAAGTCTCTCATTTAGCTCAGATTTCCTATAATCCCATCCAGAACAGTAAATATCTGGTATTTCAAGTTGAATTAAATGTTGATAAGTGAATCTGTGCTCTTACTGGCCCTTTTTCTTAGAACTAGATTTTAAATGTTGCATAAAAATGGGAGGAAATGCCTACATGGTTCAAGTGGCAAAAATAAACAGGTGTGGTGCTGGGTTGTGCCATGCAGGAAGAATTTCTTCACTGAAAGGGGGGTCAGGCCTTGGAGCTGCCCAGGGAGGGTTGGAGTGCCCATCCCTGGAGGTGGCACTCAGGGCTCTGGGCTGGGGACAGGGGGGGATCGGGCACAGCTGGGACTCGGTGATCCCGGAGGTGTTTTCCAGCCTCACTGATCCTGTGACTCCGTGCCCAGGCTCTGCAGAGCGTGGCCCTGCTCTGTTCCCAGGATGAGTTCTGCCCTCTGTCCCCACGCCTGGCACAGCCGTTGTTCCTGGCTGCCAGCGCTCATTAGTGCTGTCTCGACTTGATTAATTTCCCAGTTCTCACACATGCAGTTACTTATGGTTTGTGTTTATTTTGCATAAATTATCTGTGTATCTGTGTCACAGTGGAAATGTCCCCACTGCATGCTTGGTGGCCAGGTCAGCTCATGGAAAAATAACTTACATGTGTTGTTATTTGTATACTACTGTATATTAGTATAAATATTGCTACACTGGTGGTGGTATTATAAAAAAAGGGGATACAATTCAGTAAATAACTTTTCCTTCCCTAAAATTAGTCTTTCTGGGTAGAAGAAATTATTTTTTTAGCAATACATAATTTGGTAAAAAAACTTCCACAAAAATAGACGTGAAACATTTTATAAACATTTTATTAAAGTCATATGTAAGAAAAATGTTATTTTCTAGGCACATCAGCTGTGTCTATGCTGGGCTTAGATACCTGTCAAAGGTAATATCTGCAATTTATTGGAGACAAAGCAATTGAAATGCTTAGCAGAAGATAAATGATCTTTTTAGCTAGAGTATAGAGTCCATAATTACAGTGGGAAACAGATTAGGAAAAATAGCATTCCATCATTTCTCCTGTTTGACATTTGCAGAAGTTCAGGGTATTTATTTAATATTTAAACAGCCCATCTCAGGAATGTTTTCTATGTTTGATTTGGTTGAGCAGTTCCCTGACACCCTTCATCATTCACCCAGATTATTTTTGTAGGCATACATACAATATTTTAAGATTCTGTCTTTTTATCTGCTGCGTGTTTGTACCCGGACAGTTTGTTCAACTGCTAATGAGTCCCACGGGGCAGTATGTTAGAATTAAACAGACATTGATACCTGCTAGAAATAAATTTCAAATGCCCAGAAAAAAAAAGTCTCTCTCCCTATGTGTAAACAGTCTGAAGCTAAGCTGTGCTGTCACGTTATGGGCTGGGTGTTGGGTTGCCTTCCCCCTTCTTTGGAGTGGGCAAGCTGGCACTGTTCTGGCACTGCAGGGCTGCTGGAGCACTGTGCCCTGCTCTGGGATCCCCAGCACAGGAGGGACCTGGAGCTGCTGGAGAGCCCAGAGGAGGCCCCGGGGCTGCTGCAGGGCTGGAGCCCCTCTGGAGCCAGGCTGGGAGAGCTGGGGGTGCTCACCTGGAGAGGAGAAGGATCCAGGCAGAGCTCAGAGCCCTGCCAGTCTCTAAAGGAACTTAGGAAAAGGGGGAGAGTGACTTTTTACATTGGCAGATAGTGATAGGACAAGGGGGAATGGTTTTAAACTAAAGAGGGGAGATTTATATTGGAGATTAGGGACAAATTCTTACCTGGGAGGGTGGGCAGCCCTGGCACAGGTGCCCAGAGCAGCTGTGGCTGCCCCTGGATCCCTGGCAGTGCCCAAGGCCAGGCTGGACACTGGGGCTGGAGCAGCCTGGGACAGTGGGAGGTGTCCCTGCCAGGGCAAGAGAGGGGAGTGGATGAACTTTAAGGTCCTTCCCAACCCAAACCTGTCTGTGATTCTGCGAACTGTAGGGAAGTAAAATCAATTGCCTCTCAAGGGTTTTTGAGAAAAACACTTAACTGTTGGTAGATTAGGTTGTGCTGTCCAGGAGATGGCACCATACATTCAGTCTTTTTTTAAAAAACCAACCCAACCCCAACCACAGTAAAATCTTCAAAAAATATGGAGGAAATGCTTGCAGAAGTCCAATGTATTATCCTTACAATGTTGTGTACAAGTTTCTATTTTTGATATAATCACCAAATATTTGGTAACTATTGCTCCTAATGTAAATAAGTCTTTGAGAAATGTCTGATGAGAAGCAGAGTGGAGGAGTTCAGTAGAAAGACTCCAGTGGAGTGTTCAGTGAGTGGGAGAAAGCGTCTGTTTCTGACTGTAGTGTGATTTTTGGGCCTGAGACACGAAAGAGCAAGATGGGGGTGGGGCTGGTTTGTTCCAACAGGAACATGACGTCCTGTAACCCAGGCTTTACACTAAAAGTGATGATACTTTTAGTGGGATTGATAGGATTGGATCCAAGTTCCCTGATAGCAAATGTACCTGAGAAATGTTTAGTTTTTTGGTTTTGGTGGGTTTTTTTTTCCTTGTTTGTTTGTTTTTAAATGTTTGGGATTGTTCTTTGCTATTTAAGCCCCCTGAGGATCCCCCCTTGGGTTGCCACGGTGAGGGTGGTGGCCTCGTGCTGCAGTTCAGCTGGGCACTGGCTCAGCCCCAGGACCCACCTTGGCCCTGGGTGGACCCTGAGCAGGGCTGACTCCTGGCACCCACCGAGGTCTGACCTTGTACCTTTGTACTTGTATGGAAATGAGGGGTTCATAGCAAAAACTGGCTTTGCATTCTCCAGGTGTGCTCCCTGAACAGTGATGCTGATGCAGGAAGACAGGAATGATTATTTTGTACTGCTTCTGGCAGCAGTATCAATATTCTTATTTTCTGTTCATTCCCAGCACTTTCCCTTTTCAATACTGCACTTTTTTCCTTTAATACATCGCTTTTGTTTCTGTTGAACTTATTTGTTATAAATATATTATTGTCTATTGGTTGCACAAATGTCTTTTGGGAAATTCTTCTTCAAAGGCAGGGAAGGAAACAGAGAAAGTAGAGAGGTTTTCTTCTGCTTTTGGGACTGGCCAGTGCTCCTGGTCAAGCAGGGAGGGAACTCCACTGGAGCCTGTGTGCCGTGTCCTGCGTGGGGCAGATAAGCCCAGGGCTCGCTGAGCTCTTCTGGAACAATTTCTCTAATGCATTAGCCACAAACTGTCTTTCTTTCTTTCAAAGTCAGGCATGTGTGTCTCATCCTAATTATGTTTTTTCCCCTCTAACCCATTTTTGTTCAAGTTGTTGCCATGGGCAATTGTGACAATGTTCTCCTTCCATTGCTACTATATAGAGGGGATCTGCTATAATTATTGCTTAAACTGAGTTTTTAATAATTGAAAATGTTAGAACATATATTGACCAAATGTGCTGGCTGTGGGCCAGGCTGAAATGTGCCTTCTGTCTCCTGGTCACCTTGCTGTCTGTCAGGAGTGTGTAGGGCAGGCTCCAGGGGTGCAGGCAGGAGGGCAGGCACAAGGCAAAGTGCTGTTCATTTCAAACTTTTTCCTGTATTTCCCACTGATTTGAAAAACAATTAATCTTGACTCTTGCTTGACCAACAGAGGAGATCAGGTCTGTGTCAGTGGGCAGACATGGGAACACTTCCACAGCATCTAGCTTTCCCTTTAAAAATAGAAAAAAGTAGAGAGAATTACAAATAATTCTCTCTTTTTCCATCCCTGTCTTTAATAAAAGTATAACAAAGCTGTGTGGAAATGAGTAAGTAACTGTTAGATGTATAATTAAACCTCCCTGTGTAATCTGGGGCGCTGCAAGATCGAATGAACCATGAGTTTCCCTGCTGGATATATGACCTTACTGAGAGCTCTTAATATTTTTCACCAAGAAGGACTGAAAGATGTGGGTTTGTGAAGAATGAGGAAGTTGTAGCCTACAAAGCTGCCTAATATTGGCTCTGAAAGGAAAAAAACAAAGTCTACAAAGAGCTATTGCTGGGTGCATGGACATCCAGGAGCCAGTGGTGCTGGGAGCTGATGGGCATGGAACAACTTCAGTGTTGTGTTGCTGTTCTGAGACCCTTGTTTACAAGTTCATCACCAAGATTTAGTCCCATAATGGTTTCTGGTTAGTAAAAAGATTAAGAATGTTACCAATTACATTTTAGATGCAAAAAATGGGTGCTTGATTTTTTTTGTCTTTATCACATCCTTAAAGGAAGAAGAAAAAGACACAGGAGCCTTTGGCAGCCAGGGAAGGAAGTGAGGCTCCTGGAAGACTTTTTAATGTGGCTCTAAAGAGATTCCAGACACTGCAAAAGAGCAAAGCACTTTCTAAAGTGCAGAGAAAAATAAATATTTTTAAAGGATTTCAGCATATTTAACATAAAACTTGTTGATTTATAACAGTCTAATTATTACAGTCATTAAAAGACCATGATTATCATTAAAAGGCTATTATTAGAAATGAAATGCTAAAAACAAATGATATATATTGAATAGGATCATACATATTTCATAGAACATATTATACTGCAAAATAAGTTGTCATGTAGCCATGGCAATGACTTTTAAGTTACCCTTTTTGATGCCTTAATGCACTGCTCTGCATGTTTTAGTGTCAAGCCTCTGAACATGCCCAGCACTCAAAAGCTCCAGCTGAGAGTGAATATAAAGTGGTAATTATGTACCTAACTGGTCACATGCATGGATAAATGGTGTTTGTGGGCACAGGCCATGTCCCTGGGAGCCCAAGCTCTTGGAGGGGAGCTGGAGGTGCTGGACAGGAGCTGGAGGTGTTGGAGGGGAGCTGGAAGTGCTAGACAGGAGCTGGAGGTGCTGGACAGGAGCTGGAGGTGTTGGAGGGGAGCTGGAAGTGCTAGACAGGAGCTGGAGGTGTTGGAGGGGGGCTGGAGGTGATGCATGTGCCCAGATCTCACAAACCACAGGAAAATGGATTTGTTAGACAGAGATTGTCTCCACTTCTAAGTGCCCATATCCATTCTACATGTCCTTAATTAAGAAACTTTTCAGAGTATAATTAAAAGACCAAGGCCAATATTGACTCCTCAATTAAATTCAAGGCCAGGGGAGGTATGAATGGGTTTGTTGTAGGCCATGGGGCTCCTGATGATCTTTGTACTTTTTATTAAAAAAAAAAGAAAAAAAAAGAAAAAAAAAGAAAAAAAAAAGAAAAAAAGGGGATTCTGGAATATATTTGTGCATTTAAAGTTAATAATATTTTATTGATAACCCCTTGCTCTGTCATATTATGTCTGTCTACTTTTATTTTGAGTTATTTCTTTGATTTCTGTGTCAAAGAGCTGATGGGTACATCACAGCAGATAAGATCCAGCTGAGATTAAAATGGCTTCAGGTTTGTGGTAGAGAAGAGAACAGTTTCTGCATATCAGACCCCATAAAAGCAGAAGGTATGGATGCATGGTGGGTGCTGAACTCTCATTTACCCTCTCATTAGATCACACGGGACAGGAGCTGGTCTTGGTCCAGATGCTGCAAAGGCCATTGAAATCTTTTATTGCAGCCTTTTATTGCAGCTGCTTCACTGAGGAGTCATCCATGTGAAATCCTTGCTGACAGCGTGGAGTTCCTTGTGAAGAGCTTCTCCTTGTCACACCAGGTGTTTGTTGCTGTCTGGGCTTTCCCCGTTTGCAGGGGCTGGTGTTGGGTCCTGTGGCTGCAGCTGGTGGGGAGACCTGCAGGTGTGAGGAGATGGGGCTCCCCAGAGGCGGCTGTCACCCAAATCCACCTTGGAAAAAATCCAGGTGTCTGGCCCGGGAGAGAGCTCAGAAAGCACAAATGGCCAAGAAAAGCCATGGCTGCCCCTGGATCCCTGGCAGTGTCCCAGGCCAGGCTGGATGGGGCTTGGAGCAGCCTGGACAGTGGGACGTGTCCCTGTCTGTGGCAGGACGTGAAACTGGATGAACTTTAAGGCCCCTTTCAACCCAAACCAGTGTTTCTATAATTCTATGTGTCTTTGGTGTTTAAATAGGGAGTGTAGAAGAATATCTCAGGTTTTGTCCTCATTCTTCAGGGGGACATTAATTAACATGTTTGAGGCCAGAATTTATATCCTCACCCTTGGCTGCAGGCTTTGTGCTGAGGTAGGTGAGACAGTTTTCCACCCCTGGAGTGCTCATGGTGCCTGCTCACACCTGAACAGCCCATCCTGCATGGGGCAGCCCTGCAATCATGTCATCAGGGTGCCTTACACAACCTCCAAGGTGACACTGCAGTCACTCAGAAATTACACAGATGTGGTAGAGGGTGACATTCTTGTCGTCTTGACACAGTGGTGACATTAGCATCTCATTATCTGGTAGTCAGTTTAACAGCACCAGTCACATAGTGTAGATCACATATTGTACCACCTTGATGAACTGAATCTCCTGGGGACGTTAAATGAGTTTGGATCACCAACAATTCAGGTGATCCAGGAAGCATTCCATGGATTCAATAAGCGTGGCAGTGCAGCTGTCTCTGCAATGGTGGTTGGCTGCTGTGAGGCCTGGGTATACAGGGATGCAGAGGTGAAAATAAATGGAAAGGAAGAGCTTGGGCTGGAAAACCAGACAGGAATAGTGTTACACCAGGACCTAGTGCCTGCGGGATGTGGCAGCAGCCCTGAGAACCAGGCACGTGGGGCAGCATGACAGAACCCAGCTTTGCTGGGGGGACAAGCCTGGTCACTCACACTGCGCAATTACAGCTGAGCTGACTTGAACTGGATCAGCTTCTTCCTATTGTTAGGGCCTCCCTAATTTCTCATTAGCCCTGGCTGCAGTCAGGGCTACCACAGAGTTTTTGTGTGAGTTGGTGAAACACAGGCTGGTGAAGCAGGGGACAAGGTGATCATTGCTGTCATCACTGGAGCCTGATGGTTTCATCCAGACACCTGAGACAGCACTGAGGCTGGTCACGTAACCAGAGACAGCAGCGAGTGATGTGTTCCACAGACATTCCAAGGTCAGCCAGAGAAACCATCTGGGTTGGTGCCCTGAGGTCTCCAGATTCTGCTCCTCCGAGAGGCGCTCGTTGTCTCCCAGGGTGAATGTTCCTGAGTCACTGGGCTCCTCTGCAACGCTCACACGCTGCTCCAGCCCACCACGGCTCCTCTGGCTAATGAGCCCTTCTGAACAACTACAGCTGTGAGGCTGGGTTCTGGGAGTCCAGCCACCAGGATGTTTTCCTCTATTTAATTAGATAACAGCCAACATATTTCAGAAATAATGTCTCTCTCTCAAGAACCATTTGTTGTAGGTGTCTAGCTTTCTGTTTCTCAATTACCCCTTTTTCAGAAAGCATTTCTGGTTTTGATTGATCCTCAGTTGTTATTAATGTGTTCATGGCTGTATTATCCAGAAATGAGAACTATAAATTCATATCTCTGGATGTAATCACACCTCTATTACCGTCCATCAGAGAACACACAACAAAAAATTAATGCATCTTTACATCTCAGTATTATTCCAATGAGTTCTGATTTTTCTTTTTTATTTTAATGGGTGACCTGGTTTGGGGATAGTTTTATGCATGTTTATTGTAATCACACCTAAATATTACCTTCTTCCTTAGCATTTGAGGTCACTTAAGGTAATTGCAAAATTTAGTTTTAATGACATGCATGTTTAATAATGAATTACATTGGCCACCCAGAGCAGTTGTCCTCATGTTATCAGTCACTGCTTAGATATTCACAAGGGAAATCTTATCGTCTTGCACTGAGACAGAGAAACAAACATTAAATTTAATTGTATGACCAAGCACCAGAGTAATAATCTTTATATGACAGTTAATGCTTTCACTACTTATCAATTCACTTATTATGTTACTCTTTGAAAAGTGAAGTGTTGAGCAAATAAGTAGATCTTTCTCTTCTACATATGTAAAAATAGAGTGTGATTGAGTAAGCCTACTGAAAATTTTGATTTTATATGAATTGTTCTACTAAATCACGATGGCATCTCTGTGTCTCGTTAAATGAATATCCCTTTCAAATTCAGGAAAAAGTTTTCATGTATTTTGTGAGGGCTGTGTTTCAGCTGAGCCCATGGTACCTTGTTAGTCTGAGGCAGCTCCTGGAGCACATTCTTGCTCAGAGCATCCTTAGGAGCAGGCCTGATGCACACAGCTGGGACTCGGTGTGTGGCTCTGATCTGGCAGGACTGACATGACACACCTGAGCAATCCTGTGTGTGCCAGCTGTGTTTCACATGTCCAAAGTTAGTTGTGTCTCTCAGCCCCCTCCTGACTGCTTCCCTTGAGGGCACTTTATTAAACACCTATTTAAATCTTTGGAAGAATGAAGTCTAAAAGGGACGCAAGGAACAGCATGAAAGTCACAGAGTCAGATTGAAATTTTGCTGCTACTTTGGTGAGTTTCCTAAAGTTTTCACATACATTTGTTTGATGTTTTATGACCAAGCTGTAGTGGCCATTCCAAATCAATGTGGTCAAAGAGCTGCTGAAGTCTGATGTGTTTAATTTCTACACCTGGTAACGAAGCCAGCCCGGGGCTGACCTGTCCCTGTGGAGCCCCAGCAGTGGCGGGCAGGGGTGGGCCTGGTACCCAGAGGTGTTTGTCAGCCCTGCTGGGGCTGCAGGGCTGGGGCACTAGGTGCCTTCCAAGCAGCCTTGCTTCTTGCTGAGGAAACAGCACAGTGCCTCAATGAAAGCATCTGTTTGATTCCTGGAAAGAAATGAGACGTGGCCATATTTTCTACCAACCGTTTGGATATGTGTGACTGATAGAGGCAAATACAAACAAAGACAGACTCTCTTACCAAGCTGTCTGTGCATGCTGGGGGACAGGGGCCTCGCTAAGCCTCCCTATGTCCTGCTGGCATCAGGAGAGCTAAACCAAACTTTTCACCTTTAATTGAACCCAGGAGTTAATTTGTCCCTGCAATGGCAATGGAGATGTCCCACAGCACAGTGCACGCCAGCTTTCTTCCCATTCAGTAACTCTTGCTGTGCTCCTCTACTTCAGCTCTGAAACCAAAACTCTTCAGCAGGCTCAGGCTTTAGCTTATATTTATATGATTGTAGTGCTGGCAATAAAGCTTTCATGTGGAGCAAGAAGGAGATGAACATTAATACAGGTTAAGTGGCCCAGTAATTGAAGCAGCTAACAAATGGGGGGAAGCCCTCTTTGTAGTAATTTCTTTGCTTTGCATAATGTGTGAGTCTGAAGCAAACAGGGTTTTCTGTGGGCTGTTGATGTGTGTGTACTCGATGTGCCACGTTAATAATGCACATGGAAATTGAGTAATCGGCAGGTTGTCCTCTCAGCACACAGATTGCCACTGCCCAGAGTGCGTGGCACATGAGGAGTGCAATAATCCATCCAGGGCTGTGTGCTCGGCAGAACAGAGGGAGAGAGGGAGGGAGGGTAATCCTGCCTCAGAGTGTGGCATCACCCCACTCTGCACTTTGGGAAGTGCAAAGGGCCATAAACAAGCAATGTCTGAGCTGCTGCTCTCTGTTTCAGACAGACAGCACTTCAGTTATTGCTTTCCAGGCTCACTGGATTGTTCTGGCTGCATTGCTCTGCAGTCCCAGCATCATCCTGACCTGCCAGGATTTTGTGCCTCTGTTCCCTTTTGCTGTGCTTCTGCTGCCCGTGGCATGCACTGGGTGCTCTGCTCCCCAGGGTGCTGCACAGGTGATGGCTCTGAGTACCTCCATCTGTTTATGGGCTCCTTGTGCCCCTTGGCCAGGGTGGCAGGGGGCATTCAGAGAGGTGATACACCTGTTTAAGGATGGCTCAAAACTGCTTCTGCAGGAGCAGCAGTGCAGCTCAGGATGGATCCCTGTGGGGATGTGGCTTTCTCAGGATGCCCACTGCCTGGGGACCTGGTGCCACCTCCCCTCATCTTCCTGCCTTGCTGCCACTGTCAGGACCCTGCTCCAACACACACTGCACCCACTTAATAATTCCCCCTCTGATTTCTGTTCTTGTGCATTATTAAGCAGCATCTCAGTGCCCTCTCAGTGTTTCTGTGTTGCTGTTTCCCTCTATGCTGTTGCCGTGTGCAAATGCTGAGATGCACAAACACCTCAGTGAAATCCCCCTCTCTGTGCAGAACTCACAGTGATTCTGTCATTTTTAATACAGGACCTAATTTACAACCCTCAGCATGCTGCTGGAGCAGCAGAACGATAACAAATTACCAACCTCATTTATTTTGTTGCATAGTTTGTTTTGTAATTACAGGAGGAGGGTGGTGGTGGTTGGTGGGGCTGCTCTCAGGCTCTGGTGGGTGTGTGTCTGCCTCAGGCATGGTGAATGCTTCTGACATGACACTGAGTGCTTGGTCACCCTCGGAGGACTGTTGGCACAACTGCTTGGATGTCTCTGGTTCATGGAATGACAGAATCAAAGACTGGTTTGGATTGGAAGGGACATTAAATCTCACCTCATTCCACCCCCCTGCCATGGGCAGGGACACCTTCCATTAGACTGAGTTGCTCTAAGCCCTGCCAGCCTGGCCTTGGACACTGGTTGGAAGGAGGACTGGTCATTCTGCTTCCTTCTGTGCTGCTTCAATTGGAACCCCTGCACACCAAATGCACAACCCGTTCAGCCTCAAGGATTTAAACCTGTTTTGAAGTTGTCAGTGCAGCTGGGACCATTCCAGCAGTGTGGATGGGGCAGGATTTCCCTCCCGACACAGCACCCAGTGCTGCCAGGGCAGAGTGATGTGACACACTGGCACTGACATTGTGTATCCACTTCTCATCTGCAGGATTTCAATCTGCCTCTTTATCATGCATGAGTTCTGGGAATGTAGCGCATGGCCAGGGTGCTGGAGCTCCCCTCCCTTGCTGGCATCACTCTCTCAAACTGGCTGGGTGGTGGAGGAGAGGCTCCGATGGGGTGGCCAACCTCGCCAGCAGATGCCCCTGAAACAAACACCTGCAAGGGGAGCCCCCCAACAGCCTTGACTTGCTGGGTTCATAACCATGCAGGTGGGCAGGGAGGGATCCCCACTGCCCCAGGACACAGTGCCACCCCAGGCCCTGTGCCAGGGGCACAGGTGGCTGAGCAGGTGAAACAGGAGCTCAGGGGCGTGCTGGGCTGCCAGGGAGTCCCAGCTCTCCAGCCAAGGTGGACCATGAGGGTGCTGGAGGGAGCCTGTGCTGCTGCTGGAGGGAGCAGCGGGGACTGGGAAGAAGGGGCCCAGGCTGCCAGAAATGAAAACTGAAAACACATGTCTTATTTTTAACTGTTACTTTTTAAAAAATGAGGGTTAATATTGGATTTTTCAGCAAAATGCCTCCCTGTGCTTAATGTATTCCAGCCTGGCCCTGGTTTCAGCCTGGTTTGTGAGTGACACTAAAGGCTTTGAGATTCAACAGTTGCCACATCCTCTGTATTGCCAGTGACAATTAGGGCTAAAGAAAATACCAGCAATCCCTGAATTAATCAGCAAATGAATTTGCTCTGCCTGTGCTAACATTGATTTTTTCCTCTAGTTTTGCAAATCTTGGCTAATGAACTTCCTGGCAAGAGTGCTTGCCAAAAAAGAAAAATTTGGTCAAATATTGTAGAATTTTGATGGCATATGAAATGAGGGTATAAATCCCAGAGTATATTTGCTAGAACCCAGTTATAAAGTTCATCTTGCCAAGAAAAATATGAACTATTATCTGACTTGCTTGCAAGTAGTCAGCAGACAAATTTACTTCCAGGATGTATTCAGGGAATGGCTCCGAGCTCCACAAAAGAGAGCGGTGGTCTCTGAGGCCAAGGCTGTTGAGGAGTGAGAGCAGCTGCTCACTGTAGTTTATTTACCCAGCTCCCAGTGCATGTTGTGACTGCTGAAATCTCCCTGTTGAACACAGCTCAGGACCTCCAGCTGCAGTACTCAGTGCTGGAAGGCAAGCTAAAGAAAATGGTGTTTAATTCAGCAGCATCAGGGCGTGTCTCCTCCGTGGCTGGGCCATGGGAAGGCAGGGCCACTGTGCGGCCACTGCTGTGTCCAGTGTCGGCCGGTCAGGTACCCCCTCATCCCCTCTGCCCCTGGAAGGTTCTAGGAACAGTCATTGCAGCTCCTGTCCCCACAGCTGGGAGCAGCAGGAACTGGGGGTTTTGTCCCTGTCTCCAGCACTTTCCAGCAGCACCTCTGCTGTGCTGCAGGACAGTCCAGTGCTGTTATCCCCATCCGCTCCAGAGGGAAGAGTGAAGGAACAGAGCTTGTGTCCAGAGACATGGCCAGGGGCTGAAAAAGCCTCTGTTGCACTTGGTGCCATTTGAGCTATTTTAATTTCAAGCTAATTTTTTGTATTGTCAGACTCAATATCATCAGCGTCACCCCCACGCCTCTGCAGCACGGCCACTGCTGCTGCCACCACTGTGGCCATGGTGTCACTGCTGATAACTTCAGTCTGATATTAGGGAGATTAATTTACTATGAAAATGACCCTCAGGAGACTTGTGCAGACGCAGGATGAGTCATATTTGAAAAATTGGATGTCTCATTGTTTCAGAAGTTCTAATTAACATTTTTTAGCCATCAAAAGTAGGGGTTACAGGCAGATCATGTCTGCCCCATCCTTCCAATGGGATGGCTCAAGGAGCAAAAGCCCTCTTACCATTCTGTGGGAGACAGGATGATTGCTGTGTTGTGCTGGGACCTGCTCAGCCAGGCTGTTTCCATCTTGTGCACTTTCATTGTGAAGGTAAAAGAATATGTCTTGGATAAACTTGGAGCTAAGACTTCTCATCTGTTTTTGGAAAACCTAACAATCAAATATTTCAAATACTCAGAGACTCTGTTTGGGACCTGTGAGACTGGAGAACACGAGAAATTAAACCAAACTTTCATTTTAAATCTGTAACTGTCTCAGTTTTATGATCAATAATCTGTTGGTTTTTTTTCCTGAGGTTATTATAATTTTCCTCACTGTTTCTTCTGTTGTCACCTTTATCCAATATTCTATGAAATATGATAATACAAAACTCTCCAGACATGGAGGCTGTAATAAGACCCAGCAGAGAGTCCAGCTGGGAAATTTCTACTATCTAAGTGGTTTTGTCTTCTTATTTAGGCCCATTTGATATGGCCAAGTAGGTTCCTGCTGTAGGAAATGGTGTGTCTCAGCTGTGCAGTCCAGCTGGGACGTGGCTGAGATGTGTTTGAGGGCAGTGAATCACCTGCTGGCACCTGGGAGGAGGAGGAGGAGGAGGAGGAGATGACACAGCCACAGCATGAATTCAGTCTGGCACTCTGCTGGTGGTAGAACAAAAGAAAGGAAAAGGTGTTTCCCTCTTTCTTGCCTGGACTCCTGTCTGTGAGTGGTGCCTACAGAACACCCTTCCTGGCCTATTTTCAGCCCGAGGTTTGGGTGCTCAGAGCAGAACCCCAGGGTTTGCTCTGCCTGTCTGTGCAGGAAGCCACACCTTAATCACTGTGCCCTTGGTCACTGCCACCCCCACCATGACCCAGATATCAGTGATGAACTCTGAGCCAGCCCCCAGAGCAGTGACAGAACTGGGATAAACCCCTGTTTCCCAGGAGTTACCCTCTCTTCTCCCAGGAGAAGGCAGGGTGAGCTCAGCTCATGGTTTGAGCTCCAGGGCGTGCTTGTAGGAGGCTGCTGGGCACTTTCCTGATGTGGCTGGTAAGAGCTGAGGCTGGTTTGGGGAACGCTCCTCTTCTGAGCTGCTGTGTTTGTTGAGGTAAGACAATAATTGAAGGCAGTACTTTCTGGTTAGAAGGTGCTACAGCAGTTCCTTTCATTGGGAGGTCTCTGATGAGAAATCCCCAGTCTGAGCAGCAGCCCTGGGATGGGGCTGTGCTAGCTGGTGTGCCCAGTGTCTCTGCTGCTGGTTCACTCGAGGATGTGCAGTTAAAGGGAGCTCTGAGTGTGCTCCCCCAGGACAGCTCTCCTCACCTTGCTGCCATTCTGCTGCACAGCTGCAGCTCAGGCTTCCAACTCCTGCTCTTGCCCACAGCCCTGCTAAGCAGTGAGGTGATGCTGTGCTGCTGCTGCCAGCTGTGCCACAGCCTTCCCTCTCCCTGCTGGGCTAGGACAGCACCGAGATTTCTGTTCCACTTCATATGTAAAAGCTCTGTATCGAACATTATGGTTGAAAGCTTCCTAATGGCTCTTGCTTGGAAACTTGGCACCAGCTTCATTAAGTTGGAGAACAGACAATTCATCCATTAGGTTTCCTAGAGCAGCTTTCTGGTTTGCAAAGGAAAGAAAAAACAACTCAAAACCCTATATCCACAAAAAAAACATTGGGTAGCATGTCAGAACCATCTGCACATGTAAAACATGGAAGGGAGGGGAAAACTGTTGTTAAAATGTAAATGCCAGAATTCCATAATTTGAATTCAGGACATTTGAATGACCTTGCTTCAGCAATAACCAAGCACAAGATTCCAAATTTAGCAGCCTGTGTACGGTATGGACACCTCATCTGGCAGAGGGGAGCTCTGTCTGCACCTGGGGGTTGAGCCCAGCTCAGGGCCTGGGCTGCTCCAGGCTCCAGAGGGGACTGTGGGCTGGCAGCCAGGTGCTCTCAGCGACCTTCCAGCTCCACTGGCTGGGCTTCACTAAAGCCAGTCAGCTTGCAATGCATCTTCTCCCTCACCCTCCTCTGTGGAGTTTTATCTGGGTTTGTGTACCAGTGTGATAAGGAAAGGCGGACAGTTTTTGTCACTGACAGACATGATACAAAAGGTGATGGGCTCCTAGAGGTGAGGCCAGGTGCCCACTGGGATTTTCCCAAAGCTTACTTTTTCTGGAAACATATTTGACTCTTACTAGTATAAATGTTCTCATCAACTTCTGTTTAAGCTGGGTGTCTGTCTAGTTTGCAAATCCATCTGAGGAGTTATGGGCAAGGGTTTACTCAAACAGCCTCAAAAGCCAGGTTTTTCAATAGCCATGATGGACAGCAGGAGTGAGTTCCCAGGTGAATCATCCATCCCAGCT
>VXBC01001494.1:161356-196086 GCA_013399945.1 Ploceus nigricollis | reverse complement strand
AGCACTGGGCTGCACAGGGAGGGATCCCCGGCACTGGTGGCACTGGTGGCACTGGGACACAGCTCCCAAAGCTGTGTGTGTAAGGCTCCACACCCTGCTGTCTCTCTCCACCCCTGACCCATGGTGGGGGGGAGCNCAAAAAAACATTGGGTAGCATGTCAGAACCATCTGCACATGTAAAACATGGAAGGGAGGGGAAAACTGTTGTTAAAATGTAAATGCCAGAATTCCATAATTTGAATTCAGGACATTTGAATGACCTTGCTTCAGCAATAACCAAGCACAAGATTCCAAATTTAGCAGCCTGTGTACGGTATGGACACCTCATCTGGCAGAGGGGAGCTCTGTCTGCACCTGGGGGTTGAGCCCAGCTCAGGGCCTGGGCTGCTCCAGGCTCCAGAGGGGACTGTGGGCTGGCAGCCAGGTGCTCTCAGCGACCTTCCAGCTCCACTGGCTGGGCTTCACTAAAGCCAGTCAGCTTGCAATGCATCTTCTCCCTCACCCTCCTCTGTGGAGTTTTATCTGGGTTTGTGTACCAGTGTGATAAGGAAAGGCAGACAGTTTTTGTCACTGACAGACATGATACAAAAGGTGATGGGCTCCTAGAGGTGAGGCCAGGTGCCCACTGGGATTTTCCCAAAGCTTACTTTTTCTGGAAACATATTTGACTCTTACTAGTATAAATGTTCTCATCAACTTCTGTTTAAGCTGGGTGTCTGTCTAGTTTGCAAATCCATCTGAGGAGTTATGGGCAAGGGTTTACTCAAACAGCCTCAAAAGCCAGGTTTTTCAATAGCCATGATGGACAGCAGGAGTGAGTTCCCAGGTGAATCATCCATCCCAGCTCGGGGCTCAGCTGTGACCCCCAGCCCAAGCTGTGCATGCTGTGTTTGGAGCTGGGGGAAAGGCAGTGCTGCCAGGTGGGGAAGGAGAGCTGCCACGAGCCCAGGGCTGGGGGGGCTGGAGAAGATTTCCCTCCTGGGCTGGGAAACACTGTTCGTGTTGCTGTCTGCTGGACAGAGAGGCTGCTGCAGAAGGTCTCTGATCTTGGTGCCCTTGGTTTGAGTTTCTTACTGTCAATAGAGCTGCTGCCCTGGGGCGTGTGGGACTCGGTGCTGTGCTGCCACGGCAGGGCAGGTATGGGGAGCAAAGGTATTAATGAGCAAAGTAATCAGCGAGCAAGCAAATGAACACCCCGGGCCGTTTGTCACGAGCCAGCTCCGTGGGCAGAGCTCTCTGCAGATCCCTCAGAGAGAAAAACAGCTCTGTGCCAACCTGTCTGTCAGTGTCAAGGAGGCTCTCTAACACACTGACATCTGGGGACAGCTGCCTCCGGGGCAGGGGGCCTGTGGGGCTCTGGGAGCAGCCAGCACCGGGGTGGGCTGTGGGGGGCACGGGGCAAGGGCTGGGGCCGGGCCAGAGCCTCGGCTGGTACCTCTGTGCTGAACAGACTCTGCTCCAAAATGCCCCTAGGGGCTGCTCAGATGGCGTGCTGCAGCCAGCTCTCTGAGGTCCCAATTAGTGTTTGAGCAATGCCCATGGCTCCTTGTGCTGTCTTACTGGACCTAGTACTGGGATTTTACTGTTTTTCCTTCAAAAAACTCTTTGGCTACTGCTCTCCAGCTGGCAAGTGCCAGCTGCAGCACCTGCCTGGTGCTGCTGCCTGTGCAGGGAGCAGCCTGGGGCTGCTGGGCCACCTGCAGCACGGCACTGGTGGGCAGCACTGGGCTGCACAGGGAGGGATCCCCGGCACTGGTGGCACTGGTGGCACTGGGACACAGCTCCCAAAGCTGTGTGTGTAAGGCTCCACACCCTGCTGTCTCTCTCCACCCCTGACCCATGGTGGGGGGGAGCCTTCTCTCTCTGCACAGCTCCTGACAGGAGGGGACAGCCGGGGGGGTCGGGCTCTGCTCCCAGGAACAGGGACAGGAGGAGAGGGAACGGCCCCAGGCTGGGCCAGGGCAGGCTCAGGGGGGATATTGGGAAAATTCCTGCTGGAAAGGGCTGCCCAGCCCTGGCACAGCTGCCCAGTGGTGGAGTCCCCATGCCTGGAGGGATTTAAAAGCCCTGTGGATGGCTCTTGGGCATGTGGTGGCATTGGCAGTGCTGGGGGATGGTTGGACTTGGTGGGTTGGTAGGGCTTTTCCAACGTAAATGCTTTTGTGATTCCCAGATGTTGTGAGGGGATGGGAATGTGCTGCAAAGTTGTTTTGAATTGACAAGTCGTGACAGCATGTTTAGAGGTACAGTTGGGAGAAAAATCAACCACAAAGGGAGCTCAGTTTTATTTGTCATTAATTTTGAATTGCTTCAACAGATGTTTGCTGGGAGCTGCTTTAACCTGCTTAATTTGTCTCTGTGTAAAGCAAAACAGATAGCCTCAATTAAGAGACTGATTAGCAAGTTCTTTAATGACTTTCAGTAGTTTTAGTCATTATTGCTGATACAGAATACTGAACCTTGAATCCTGGGAGCTGAGATTTAGTTACTGTGTGTGTACAGGGCTTTTTTTTTTTTTTTTTGGTAGGGAATGGTGCCTTGGGATGCCCACCATTAACAGGTTTAACTTTAATGAATGGCATCTCTGGCTGCAGACACATCTCCAAGGCTGCAAAGGGTGACAGGTTGTCATCTCAAAGGTGCATATTCCAGCCCCCCCCAGGCATTCCCCACTCTCCTGTGTGCACAGGTGCCAGGATCAGCTCCTCTCCTGGCAGCTTATCTTGCACAGCTGCTGGAGTTTTCCCCTGGTGCCATCCCACACACACACCAGCTGAAGGCTGTTCTCTGCTGCTGGCCCTGACACCAGGCTGAAGGACCTGTTTTACCTGCATGTTACCTGGCCACAGGCTTGGAACCATGGAGAGGTTTGCCTGGGAGGGGCTGGTCCAGCCAAACACATAGTGCACATTTAATCTAAGTGCTGTGGTGTTCAAACACCAGCGAGGTGAAATGCTGGGTTGGTGCTGCATTTCACCCGGCACCAGCTGCTGAGGAGCAAGATTGATTTAATCAGATGCAGAGCTCACACTGTCCTGGCTCCTGCCTGTACTCCTTGGGCAGAGCTTCTCCTGCACCTCCAGTGTGGGTTTGGAACCCCCTGGGGGCACGAGCTGGGACACTAGCTTTGGGACTCACAGTGATCACTCCATCACCTGTGAAAGGCCAGGCTGGTGAATTCCTCCCTAAGTGGTGACAACACAGAACATTTACAGCTCCCTTCTTGCTTCTCAGGTAGGAGCTGCATATATTTTTCCAGATATATCGAAGTCAAGTGTTCCTTGACTTACTGAAATCCATTACTTCTCCCTGCGTATCTGGCTTCTCAATTATCCTCTTGCCACTGGGACTGCCACACCAGCACTGGTGGCAGTGGCTGGCACATCCATGGGGCTCTTTCAGTGAGGCCTGGATGCTGAAGGACCTGTTGTGTCTCACAGCTCTGCGATGCCTGGGCCGGTCCTTTGGTTTGTGTTAAACATAAACACTCCATGTTTCCTATTTAGTGGGAATGCTGCTTGCACTAAGAGGGCAGCCAAATTTTTAAAAAAATAAATAATGGTTTTGAGGGCCACCATTTGCAAACAAACAAACAAACATACTGAGAAATTACATGCTGAAAAAGTTGCAAGCTGGCTACACAAAACAGCCAATCATTTCTGGAAATCTTGACCAGCAATATTTTGTCCCTGTTTGGTGCTGCTCAGCTTACACATCTTAATGCCATGTCCTGGAGCCAATGTGTGCTTTGATCACTGAGAATTAAGTCAATAAATGAATGTAGAGAGCTCAGCCAAGAGCAAAAATCAGTCTTTACAGCACTGTGAAAAGGTGTTATTTATTTATTTCTATTGTCACTCAGAGAATGCTGCCACAGTCACACTGAAAGTAATAATTTGTGGCTGAAAATTGCATTTTAGGCAGATGAGGCCAGTTTTTCTGCTAAAAGGAGAAAAATAAAGCAAACAGAGGAAAGAAGGTCTGGGAGAAGGAGCCACAGGAAAGCAGTAAACTCCAAAACAGAAGGGCAAAGTGCACTGTCCAGATCACCTCACTGAAGGTTGAGGGTGAGCAGCAGTTTAGCCCTAGGGAGAGGAGGCGCTGGGTCTGCAGGTCGGGCTGTGAGATGAGGCCCTAGTGATCTTAGTGAGCAGTTAAAATTCATTTTGGTGATCTGTTCTCAAGCTTCTTTCTGCCTGGGAAGCTGGGGAGGAAGGTTGTGCTGGTGAGGGGAGGTCTTTGGCAGAGCCTCGTGGAGGCCCCGCTTGGGTGGTCCAAGCTGCAGTGTCCAGCACCAAGAGCAGCCTCTGCAGTGGCAATGCAAGCAGGGAATGACAGTGATCCTTCCCACGTGCTACTAAACTGCGCCACTGCCTTCAGAACAACATTTAGGCAAGATTTAATCCAGGAAATGTTTATAGCCAAACCTTGTTTCAGTTGCATTTTAATATGTGAAGCTCTTACCTCTCTGTTGCTGAGCAAAACTCCTTGAGTTTTTGCAGATGTGCAATGTGGATATAATAATTTCTAGAAATGTGTTTTGTGTAAGTGATTATTTTCAAGGATCAAAGAAGAAAACAAACCTTCAGTTCTGGTTGGGATTTTGGTTTCACCAGTCGAAGCTCTTTTTCTTCTAGGACATCATAAACAATCTGTTCAACTGTGGAAGGACCTGTCAAGAGACATCTGTGGAGACGTGAGGTAACGAGTGGAACAGCACACACGGGCCGTCCCTCAGGCTGAGCTCATTAAAAGACACCACTGACATACATGCTACAGGTTTTTAATGGAGTTTTATTTGTAACTGTTACATCAACACCTACCATGGTTGCAGCGGAAGAGACCCAGAAGGATTGATTTCTTCTGCAGGTGGTTTTGAGTCTCTTTATTTTGAGCAGCTAACAGTGTGAGGTTTTTTTCTCTCTGTCTCTCAGTCAGGCCATTGCTCTGCCTTCTGCACGTTGAGTCCCTCCCCAAGTCCAGCATTCATGACAAGGACTGTGCATCAAGAGTGTGGGCAAAGGCTCTGCTTGTCTGGAGCCACAGGTTCCCTCAGTTTTTAAAGACAGTGTTACAGAGAAGGTGAAAGTTATTTTTTTCAGTAGGGCAATGGGATGATAAGGCAGTAGAAGTGGTGAACGAGGCCTGACAGTAATCATGGTGTACTGGGCACTTGGAATAACCTGATCCAAACATTCCCCAGCTGGTGGTTCTAAGGGAAGGCTGGAGGTCAGAAACACACTCCAAACCCTTCAGCTCTGCAGGGGCGCAGACCTGAGTCCTGGCCAGCTCTTCACACCAGAGGGAGGGCACCATCACCTGGTAGTGCTGGTATGGACTGACATGAAGCCCCACCTCTGAGGGCATCTGGGCCCTTTGGTGTGGCTGGTTGGAGGAGTCAGCACAAGGCTGAACGGGACACGTAACATCAGAAAGCAGGAAGAGACACAGGCATATCTGGTCATTAGCTTTAAAATTGTCCTAAAAAAGCCTCCATTTTTTCATTCGAGCAAATTTACAAGGATTATTTGTAACAACAGAATGGCAGCTGATGATTTTGTTTGGATTTGCTCTGGCAGGGGCCTTCATGAGGCCACGCTAGCGATGGGGAGCCCTCCCCATCCCACCAGGCGTGTGTGTGCACAGGCTGGTGCCAGGGAGCAGGGGCAGGGGCTGTGCCCCTGGCAGGGCATGGCGAGGGGGCCCACACAGCCCTGGGGTCACAGCCCTCGTGTCCCACCGTGCAGCCCGAGGGCCTGGGCACCGGGGAGTGGCTGCCACGGGTCTCTGTGCAGCCCCAGCCCAGGCAGGAGCACGTCTGGAACGGGGTGGAGCTGGGGAGGGCTCCAACTCCCCACTATTTTTTGCTGTTTATCTGGTCAGCGCCAGTCTGTTGTGTGGGCAGATTGTGCTTGTCTCAAGGTATTTGGAATGGATAATCTGATCAGTGCCAGTCCGTTCTTGGCTTCTCTGTCCACCTGCTGACTCCCTTGTGTCACCCTTCTGGTGCTTCATCCATCTGTCAAGAATTTACTTACAAAATGCATTAAAATAAATCACTGGGATTTTATGTGCACAGTTTCCAGCATCTCAAACCCCAATAAATGCCTGTGTCTGTAGTAACAGTGTTGTAAAGTCCTGCACTAGTGATTTACAGGAATGCCGTGATGCCTGGGGAGCAGCCTTTTGACATTCAGATTTGGTGGTTTTCAGGGTTCATTTTATACCTTGTTGTTGAGTAATACAGATTTTCAGTGCAGGTGCATATGCTGAGCACTGTTATCAAAGAAATATATTCAGGTGCAGAGCACAGCAACAGCTTCCATGGAATTATTGCTTGACTGAAGAAGTTCATAGCTGAGACCTGGGGCTACAGAAATCCTACAGATTCAGGCATTTGTTACTTTCTGGGCTATTGATTTTTCATGGGGAAGAACAGGGTGACCCTTCGAGGAGTGGGTTGACTGACCCAGGGATTAAGATACTTGAATGTTATGCCCAGATAGTGAGCAATGTGATACAAAAAGATTCTAATGCATTCAGCACAGCCAAACACAGCAAGACCTGAACAAACCCCGAGGACACCAGCACAGCCAACCTGAAATATAGGTCAATGATTTCAAATTTGTTGTAAGTTCTTTTTGCCTAATTAATCTATATCTGTCTATATGTAAATGAGAGGGAGAGGCAGAAAGCTGATTGCTGCTGAAAGGTCCCTGAGGCTGAAAGAAAACACCTCCAGCTTGTGGCTAATTATTTTTTCCCTCTGGAAGATAAGCAAACATGGAGTTTATTTGACCTGTGCACCTTGTACCAGACTCTCTTTCCAAATACTGTTCTTTAAAACAGCAATTAAAATATTAGAGACAGGGAAGAAAATGCTGCTGGAAGCACAGCAGCACAGTGAGGCAGGAAGGAGATGAGCATGGCCTGAACTCACAGCTGCTGCATCGAGGTGTTCATGGCCTGCGGCTGTGCCCGTGCAAGACGTGGGCTGAGTTTTCAGCCTTGCTGATCCCCCTCAGGTCTCCTGACATCTGCTGTTTCCTCCCTGAGAGCCCAAGCCAGTGTGGAGCTGAAGGAGACTCATCACTCCAGAGAGGTTCCCGTGTCCCATTCTCCAGGGCAGCCACAGGCCACAGGCTGGCACCAAGGGCTGTGACTGCCTCTGTGTCATTGACTGCTCTCCATCCCTCCCCAAGGTGAGCTGTAATCCTCAGGGAGCTATCAGGATATCTGATTTATGCAAGAATCTGTAATAAGCTGGCAACAGTTATTTCTGTAGCTAATGGGAATGTAAATTTTCAGATAACATATGTTAGTAATGATAAGCAAAACTTCTGATAAGAACACCCCCCACCAGAGAAGAAAACTCTGCTCTGCCTGCTGCAGTGCTGCTGCCCCTTGCTGTCAGGAGCTTCCCTGAAGGATGAATTTGTGGTGTAGAAGTGGCTACTGAGACTGAAAGTGTCTGTCTTGACAGAGACCTTGTTCTTCCCAAGCAGGTGAGTTGGTTGTGCCTGTGTGTGGTGTCTCCATTTAGCCTGGAATGAGGCAGAGAAGGGGCCTTTCTGATTTACATTCTGATTTACTTTTCTGATATACATTCTGTTGCATCTTTGGAAATAAATCTGCAAATGCAATGCCCAGGCAGTGCTTACGGTGGTGACGGTGAGAGCTGTGGCACACAGCTGCTCCCACCAGTGACTGACTGGGGCCCAGGGGCTCCAGATGGGGCTTTGATCATCTGTGGATGGTTCTGAAATGCACAGATTTGCTCCCTCCATCCTAAAGCCTTCATAACAAATTCATGGTCTCGCTCTTCAGAGTGAGGTTAAGATGTGACTGACTGTGCTGCTGAGCAAATGGCTTTGCTTTGTGGTGTTTCTCTTAGGCTTGAAAGCAAGTATCACTGCCTGGCCTAAGAGGAGGTTTATATTTCATGTAATGGAGGCTATACATCCCGATGTGCATTTGTAATGCACTGGTGGAATTTGTCATAGGAACATCCAGACCTCTTAAACACGCACTAAATTTAACTTTAAAGCAATGCTAATTCAGGGGGAAAAACCAGTATGCATCATCTGTCGTCAATCTGATAGTCTGTGATATGTGTAACCAATTGTTCTTATTTACATTAATTTGCATTGTGAAAAGCAATTTTACAGTTTCAGTCAGACTTAATAGGCAATTTGCAGCTCCCTGCCTAATGGCGCGGTTACTTAAGCCTGCCCCGGGGTGCTTTCGAGACCTGAGAGGAGACTAAACCTTTTAAATGTTCAATTGAACAGCTTAAAAAGTCAGGAAGTCCTCAGCTGTTAGCTCTGGCTCCTGCCTGCCTTGTCACATTTGACATTGCTGCTTCAGATGCCCTTTGATTGCGATATATTTTGCCCTAGACCGCAGAAACGCTGATCTGATCCTGCAGAACATCGTGGCACCAGTGGCTCCCAGCCTGCAGAGACACTGTCTCGAGGAAGGGCAGGGCAAGAGTGTCCCCCAAACCTCGTGCTGTGGCATTTGTGGGTCACTGGAGCTGCTACCTGTGTTTAATGACTGAATTTGCACCGAGGCGTCGCAGCTCAGTGACCCGTTTCTGCGTTTATGGACACATGAACCGCCCTGGGTAGGTGTGATAAAAGCAAATTCTACAAGATGATTGAATGAAAGCCCTTAATTTGCAGCAATTTTTCTTCAGGTTGGATGTTTATGGGCAAATTGTAAAATAACCTACAACTAGGTGAGCAGCAGAGGCTGTTGTGATTTCAGCACTCTCGAGCACTGCCTAAGAAAGGTCTCTGCCCCATCCAGGAGATTCTCATTGTTCTAAGAGCTGGTTTGCTTCCTGCAGAGGTGCTTTGGGAAAGCTGTAAGCAGGTCCTGTGGGGAAGGGCTCTGGCTCTGTGCAGTGCAGATGAGTGGGGAAGTAACCTTCTCAAAAGTTGGAGTACCACTTAAATCCTTACTCTGGTAACGAGTGAAGGTCACAGGATGTCTGAATTGTGTATTGTATGAAGAATGAAATGTACACGAGACTGAAGCAGGCCACTGGTGGTGGTCATTGGTCATGACCATGGTTGTTTCTCTGTCCTTTGCACATGGTGGGTCATGTGAAATCACAGAATCCTCAGTGTTGGAAAAGACCTTTGAGGTCATCCAATCCAACTGCAACCCACCACCACCATAATCACCCCTAAACCATACCCCCAGGTGCCACTTGGCAGTTCAAACAAGAGCAAGTTTTGTAAGAATTGCACAAGAGTTGGGCTGTTTGGTCATCCTTGTACTAATGGTGGATGGAGGCAGTGGAGAGCTGGGATCCTCACGCACCCTCGTGACAGCATTGGTGTGTTTGAGGTCACTGTGGCTCAGTGACTGTGCTAATGCTGTGGTGGGACAGTGATCCTCTGCCACACTCAGCAGTGTTTGTTCCCAGCATGCTTCCAGATGTTGAGCTACTGATTTTGTACCCATGCTGATGTCACATAAAGATATGCCCCAGTGAACTAATTCAGTACCCCATCCTGCTTCTTTAGGAGCTTGCTTTATTCCTGCAAGAGGGTTTTACTTCAAAAGATGTTGCAATTCACTTCACAGCAGAGTACTAGAGAGATTCCAGAGCAGTGCTACAGCTCTGTGCTCCTGGGCATATCTGGTGTTTGCAGCATTGTGTGGAGAAGCATGGAGAGATAGTCAGGGGAAGTTCCTGATCAAATCATTCCCTGTCCTCACTCACAGAGTCCCTTATCTACAGTTAGCTCAAAGAGTTTGAGGCTGAGAATATCCCTGCCACTTTCGTGAAAAATAGTTAAAGTAGAATTATGCTTTTATAACGTTTTTCAACTAGATCTGGCTAGTTTGAGGCCATCTGAGCTTTGTGATGCATGGAGGTGGTGTAGGTAGCCGAGGCAATCTGGCACTGTCTATATTTGTACTTCAGAATAGCAGAGATCCAAACAATTGTAAGTTTTAAACTTTTTTTTTTTAGGATGGCCTTGCTGTTTTCTCATGGATACATAATTAAAAAGCATGAAAGTCCAGAAGCCAAAGTGTGAGAGGTTGAAACCAGCTCATTTAAATGAGAGGTTTGGGGCATATTCACAGCACTAGCATGAGTCTTTACTGCCTTTTGGAGGTTCACTTGTAACACAGCTGATATTTTTAGCTTTTTGTGGGAAATAGTGACAATTGCAGCTGCACACGGTGTGACCTGTGTTCCGTGGCTGAAAGCAGTGTTAGACCTGGGGCAGGAAGATGGCTGGAACTCCTCTTCTTCCACCCAGGCTCAGTCAGTGTTGGTCAAGGTCTGCCATGCCCCAGTGATGATTCACTGCAGCCCACGACTCTCACAGGTGACTTTGCTGTTGTCCTTTGACGCCAGCTCCTCTGGCAATCCTGCTGCAGTGTTTGCCACAAAACCCTACCAGGAATAATATTTTTTTCAGCCTGCTCTGGATTGTTCCTCTGCACTGACCAAGAAGTCCCTACCTAGAGAACAAGGCTGTCACCTGAGATAGCCATCCACTGCTAAGGTTTGGATTGCTGCTTGCCACTCTGGGGTGTTCACTCACCATCCCAACAGTGCTGGAAGCAGCTGCTGCTGTTGGCCACATGTTTTAGAAGCAGGGTATGGTGAAGCTGCCACCCAGTCTGTGCTCTGCTGCTCAGACACTGGACCCTCTGCACGGCTCTGTAAGGCAGACAGGTTTTATGTTTTGGAGTCTGTAGTCTCTATAATGCAGAGGCAGCATTGAAGAAAAAAATCAAAATAATGCAGGGTTTAGATACAGTTGTACTCCTTTACCTTTAAATCAAGGACTGACAGGGACAATTTCTAGTTTGCAGCAGAGTGCAGACACAAAGCTGTTGGCTAACATTTCATACACAGCAGCCTGCAGATACAGGATGGCACGTTATGGGCTTGTACTCCTGTTTCTGGGAGGATGACTTGCTGCATCTCAGCCTTCTGGTGAAGGACACTGGACTTTTCATCTTTCTTTGATTTTTGAAGATGAGTTTCATCAGCTGAGCTGCAAACCCTCTCGTTCATGCTGAACACTGAGTACACTCTTTTATGCGTAGAGGAATGCTCAGGGAAGACATCAGTCTGTTAATCACTTGGATGTATAATGACCTTCATGCCTGTCTCTTGCAGGGGTTGGCCACGGCTGCCTGAGTGGTGACACCAGAGAGTGTTTGTCCCCAGCCCGGGTGAGAAGCAGACATGCTCTCTGGAGGTGGGCACAGAGGAACAGCACCCACGGAGAATGGGACTGGTGAGCAGAGAGCAACCCAAAACATAGACCTGGATCAGCAGTAGATTGCTGTGGAAGTGGTGCTGGTGCCAGCAGTGCCCAGCAGGTTGGTGCTGGCAGAGCGAGCCCCAGTGGCACGTGTGTCCCTCTGTGCCCAGTCTGGCCCTGCCCTCCCTGCAGGGGCCGGGGGGCCGTGGGATGAACCAGCACTGAGAGCTCTGCACCAGCCAGAGGAGGTGACATTGTTCTTTAAGGCACTGGTACACACAGAGAGGGGTCTGGCACTTCGATTTACTGAAATTAGTCTTGTGCAGATTGCACAGCTGTACCCTGGGCGCACACAGGGTCTAGGCAGGGGCACTGGGGGGCAGGAAGGTACAGGCAATACCTGTGTACTAAAATAAGCATGGCCTCGAGCATGGGGTCAGTCAGACAAGGCTGGCTGTGGCTGGCACTTGTTTCTGTCTTGAGGAGGAAAGCATAGAGGTGCTGCTGTAATACAGCCTGTGAGCTGTGCAGTGATAGAAAAACACTGGTGAATTTATCCTGAATGGTTCTGATACACTGAGAATCCTGGTCTCACTGTGATTTACTTTTCTTTCCCATCCATGGAGCTGCATCCTTCCCAGATAACTCCAGTGTCTACTCTGAAGGTTCTTTGTTTTCCTCTTTGTTTCCTCCCTGCTAGACATTGAAACAGAGAGATGCCTCCATCAGCTCTCTTGGCAAGGCTCCTTGCCTGTTCTCGGAACACCCACACCCAAGCAGCTCGTCTGTGGGTTTTCAGTGAACTGCTGGGGAAGCTGCTTTGTGACAAAAGTATGATTAATGATTGCTTTTGCATGTTTCTTATAAATGAGACGCTCTGTCACCAAATAAATACACAAATAAATGGGCTGGGTGTAAAAGAACATGTTTTTCACCAAAAATGACATCCTTAGTTGTAAATTTTAACAGATGTCATGAAACCAAAGATATTATAATCTATTACAAAAACCCTTTGAAGTTCTATTTTAATTAACTGGCAAAGCCATCAGAACTCTTGGAGAGAAAATGATATGTGCATGTATCTCAGTAATCTCTTGAATGTGATCAGGAGGATGTGATTGCCATGGCTGGAAGATGGAGTGCTGGGGAATAGAAGTCGAGAGCAGGCGCTGCTGTCACAAAGCATAGCTGATACTTAGCAAAGGAACTCTGGCATGGAAAGCAACTGAAAAAAAATTGGTGCCTTAAAACCCCTTTGTTCTCCAGCAGCAACAGGGGAAGGTGCTGCAGCTGAGCCAGCACTTGGAGCCCCTCTGCAGCCAGGCTGGGTTAACCAGCTCAGTTAACCTGCAGTTTAGGTCAAAAGGAACAAGAAGAAAATTTAGAGGTTGACCAGTGTTATGAATAGGGTGTAAGGGTTGGCTCATGCAAGTGAGGAGGAGTTATTAAGTATGGTGGGAAGAAGTTCTGTTAAAGTTTATAGTTCATTTGACATGTACTTCTTTGTCCCAGTTTGGTTTTGAGCCCTTTTCTGAGAGGGGACACCTGCTGCCGGGAGGCCTGACAGGGTGACACCTCACCAGCAATCAGGGCGAGAGACAGGCTCTGCCAGGAGAGCACGGAGGGACTGACTGACAGGCCTTGGCGCAGCCAGAGCTGCTTATACAGAGGAGGCCACGCCCATAGGAGGAGCCAATGCACATATATGGGCAAAGCCACGGGCTGTGGGTGGTGCCAGAGGCCATATTAGGACTGCTCATGAATATTAATGCCACTGTTGCAACCTTGGGCCTATAAAAGGCGGAGAAGCCATTTTGTGAGCTGAGCTCTGGTGGGCAGGAGCCTCAGCAGGCTCCCAGCGCAGTCTCCCTTTTGCTTTGTGTTTTTAATTGGTTCTTAATAAAATTTTTATTACTCATTCCTGCCCGGGGTCTGAGTTGTTCCTCACATCAGTGAGAAATAATTGTGAGTTTGTTTCAACACGGGTGAAAGGAAGCAAGCGCCACAGCTGTGGCACCAGCCAGGAGGCTCTACTGTGCTTTGGAAACTCGTCCTCACACGTTCCGACCTGGGGCATGGGGAACCCCACACCGTTCCTGCTGCTGGGGGATGCCAGGAGCGCCCTGTCCCTGCTGCCAGGCGGTGGTGCCAGCCCTGCTGCCGCCGTGGGAGGGGAGCTGACGGGCAGGGCCCGGGCTGAGCGCTGCCCAGCCTCCGCTTCCGAGGCCATGTTCCACGTGCTGTCCCCGTCTAAATCGGATATTCTGAATGGTGCCTTCAGTACGTTTTACTTCTAATGTGTCCCCCTTGTGTTGGAAAATATGCTTTTTAGAGATGATTACATCCTCTGAATGACTGTGTCAGCTGCTTAGCCGGGAAGTGAAGTGCCTAGAAAAATCTGATCCTGCAGCCTTCCAGGGAAATGGTGGGAAGTCCCTTCCTCCTGGATTGAGGCCACTCTGAAAAAGATGCCAGGTTTTAGCCCTGGATTTATCTCAACAACAGTCATTCCGGAGCTTCCCAGGCTTTTGGTACTTACAATAAATATTTCTAATGCAACTTCAGAGCACCCAAAGTAAACACGTCGAGCTTGGCAGACAGCTTGGATAAACCTGCTCTGTTCAATCATAAGGTCAAACTGAATAAATTTCCACCTTCTTCAAAGAAAATTGTGAGTGAATGTTGAGGCTGAAGGGATTTTAACTTCCTTGACAGGGAAGCTTTAGTTACATCAAGGAACAATGAGCAGTTGAAAGATGCAATTTTGGTTATAAAAGGACTACAGCAAGTACATATTGAAAGACAAAATAATTCTTGCTATTCACCACGCCATAATATTTAAATACATACGGCATTTATATAGTAAGACTTATTTCTAGAGTCAGCTGATGGCTCTGAAACTTAGTCCTCACACAGCCTGTCAGATCCTTGAGTTTCCCAGGAAGAACTGTGCAGGAAACTGTGTTCTCTGGCGGAGCTGTCACCCTGTTCTGGAGCCATAAGTGGCAGTAAATGGAGCTCCAGTGATGGGGAGGTCGCTGCAGGGTGTTTGGAAAGGAAAGGACTATTTTGTGTCTGTTTAGAGACTTTTCTCTATTTATTGGTGTGTGTTTTTCGGCAGCCAGGTAATGGGCCTCAGAAAAAAGTGTTGTTTAAGGAAAAGAGCAGTGGTTTGGGGGGGAATAACTGAATCAAAAGTTCTGGGAAACCATGGCTGTTCCTTAGGCATTGAAATGTATCTGCTGCTAAGAGCAAAGCAATTTTTTCTAATTCCAAAATCCCAGTTCACGAGATGCTAAATCATCCTCCGGCTTAACACAACAGTCTCTTGGCAACTGCAGATGCTTATCTTGAAAGATTCACTTTAACAACAGATTGAATTCTCAGAAAGGAGGCCAAACATAAAGATGTTAGAAATCAAAGCGAAAATCCAAAAGGATTTTGAGGCTTGATTTGGTTAGGCATCAAAATGTTTGGATATTTATTTGAAACTTATTCAAGCTGCTTAAATCTAAAACGGGGTAATAGGCTCTATCCCCGCTCAGTGATGGGAGTCTTGGCACATACAGTTCCAAATCGCATTGACCTTTTGGGCTGCCAAATTCTATTGCATTTTCATGTCTAATTTACTGTCCAACCCAGCCCCAAGGTCTCCAGCTTTACTGCTTTTCTAGGTTTCCATTTCCTGTCCAATATGTACTTTTCCCCCTTGCTTCATAGGTTTCATTTTCCCCCCATTAAGTCCCATATTATTACTCAGAAGTTTAGAGGGTGATACAGATCAGACTGACAATCCATCCCTTCTGTTATTCTTTCTTCTATAACTTGCCAGGCTCAGATGCTTCAGAAGACACAGACATACACAGAAATGGATAATCATGGAGACCTTTATCCACAGGAAAAACTCTCAGTGTGTTTCTGTGCAGTGTATTGCAGAGGGGTTTGTATCCTCTTCCATAAAACCCAGCTGAAATGAGTGTTTCACTTTGGCACCGATCTACACATTCATGTTTTTCTGAATCCTGTTAAATATTTGCTCTCAGCAATATCCACTGGCAATGAGTTCTACAGGTTTATTCTGGAGGTTTTTGGGGTGTCTGTGTCCACAGAGTATTTCCTCTGATGATACTGGTACGATCTATCTTCTTTGCTGGCTTGCTAATTTCCCAAAGAGGTGTCACTTGTGGTTGTCATTAACGTGGTTTCAGTTCCTTTTGAGTGCCAGGAGGCTGCTGTGCAATGTGAGCCACAATGCACATCCTCCCTTGAACTTTCAAGTGCATTTGTACACAGGATGTTTTAAAACACATTTTAAAGTGTATTGTAAAGGATGGGGAGCTCAGGTGACTGCTTACCAGGGCAGGAAGGTGTGGGATGGGGGTGCCCTGTGCCTCTGGCCCCTTGCCCCCAGCATGGGTGCCTGTGGGTGCTGTGGGTGCTGTGAAGGGCTGTGGGTGCTGTGGGTTTTGTGGGTGCTGTGGGTTCCTGTGGGTTCCTGGGGTCAGTTCTGCTGGCTGTGCAGTGACTGGATCCAGGTGAGCAGTGGGAGCCCTGCTCCAGCCTGGGGCTTTGGTGCCTGAGTCAGACCCGAGGCTGGAGCTACCTGGGACTTTGCCTCTTCCCTTTATTTATTTCCTTGTTTCAGCTCTTGAGTCTTCTGGACTGTTGGGACCTTTGCAGATGTTCCTGGCAGCACTTCCTGGCTTGCACTCACTTTCCTTCTCTGTCTTGGGTGCTTTTGATCCGTGCACGGGATTTACTGGTTTAATTAATCTAATCTCTCCAGTATCATCCTGCTAACTGAAATAATTCCTGACAATGTTTTGTTGATCCCTGTGACTGCCGAATGCCAGCAAAGTGATGTGACAGCATATGGCAGAATTTCTTATCTGTGATGGCTCAGTTTAGCATTTTAGAGGTTTTTTTCAAGTCCTTTTCCTTTTAATCAGAGTTGTCTACTTGCTAAGAGATTAGGCTGGTTTTATGTGTTTCCTCTTCGATAAAACTATGGGATTTAATGTTCTGTGAAATCCTGTTGTGTTCCCACAGACTTTTGCAGGAGCAAACTTCACACACCAATCACTGGGTGTTGCTACAGTGAAAGGCAGTGGTGGGGTGCACAGGCTTGAAGTATTAAGAGTTGTTTATTTTTAAATGCTTGCAGAAAGGATAATGCTTTTTAATTCAGTGCCTGTCTGGATCAATCCAGGGCTGCTGCCAGCAGTGGCAATGCCATGATTTCAGCTGCTCAGTGACATCCCCCAGTGGTGTCCCGTCGCCGGTGAGGTGGGAGCTGTGGTGGTGATCCCTGGATGTGCTGAAGCATTTCAGTCCCAGTGACTGGTATTTACAGGGTGCTCTACCTGGACAGGAGCTAATCCTGAAAAGTTTTATGTCCAAGCCACAAAGGATGCTCACAGCAGCCCACCCTGGCTATGAACCCACAGCCACTGGCTCCAGTCAGTTTTGCTGGAAGCAGGGTCAGGCCCGGCCCCACGGAGGACGCAGTGTCACAGCCATGGGTGCTGCCCAGCACTGCAGCACCAGTGTCTGCAGCTCTGCACCCAATCCACACACCAGCTCAAGTGGATTTGATTCTGAGAAGTCTTATGGACCCCAACAAGGATCAGTAATCATTAAAATTAGCCACATGCTGATTTAATCAACATATAGCTTTGTTAATTACCAGCTCTTTCTTCATGTCCATCTGTTTTAAAGATTTTAGTGAACCTGCAGCAGATGTTCATGTAAATATAATAAGCTGGTTGCCATGTAAATATAAAATTTTCAGGAGTATTTGTGTATCAGGCACCCAATTTATTTGTGCTGTTGTCAGGATCACGTCTTCAGGGGCTTAAAGGCAGAACTGATGACTTTGTTATAACCCATGCTGGAGGCAGTGTCTGCTGCTGGGCCATCCCCCTGTCTGGCCTTGCTCCACACCCCACTCCTGGCATTCCTGCTCCATGGCTGGGCCCTGCATTCCAGCATTCCAGCATTCCAGCACTGCCCTGGGAACTGCCACCCCAGAATGAAATCAGACCTATCTGTTCATGCTCCCTTCAAGAGTATGAACAGTTATTTCTGCTCTCAAGGTGAACACGCTCCATGGGGTTGCAGGGAGCGGGTCCTGCCTCTGAGCATGGTGGGTGCAGCCAGCATTCCAGAGTGGATCTTCCATTCCATTCCATTCCATTCCNTTCCATTCCATTCCATTCCATTCCATTCCATTCCATTCCATTCCATTCCATTCCATCCCATCCCATCCCATCCCATCCCATCCCATTCCCTGTGCACAGCCAGCATTCCAGAGTGGATCTCTATTGGTGCAAAGGCAAACCCTGATGGGAAGAAATGATGATGTCCACTCCAGATCAGAAGGTTTTGGAATGCTGAACACTCTCTTTATTAAAACTATACTATGTTACATTAATATACCATTTAAAGAGATACTATACTATTACATGCTTACTTTCTACTTACCATATCTAACTAACTAAAAGCTCGTGACTCTCTAAGAGTCTGACACACAGCTGGATCCCGTTGGCCATCAGACCCAGACAATCTTCACCAGAATCCAATGAAACAATCACTCCAGGTAAACAATCTCCGAGTCACATTCCACATGGGGAAAACAGGGAGCAGAGATAAGAATTGTTTTCTTTTCTCCTCTCTGCTGTTTCTCCATGCCTTTCCCAGTAAATCCTTGGGAAACGGTTGTGCCTTGCTTTTCTCTGTAAAGACGAATGAGGTGACAGATCTCCATCCCATCCCACCCCCTGTGCACAGCCTGCACAGTGGGGCAGGGGCTCCCAGCCTGGCTCTGGTGAGGCCGAGGGCAGTGCCAGCCCAGCCTGGAGCACAGGCACGCCCACGGTTTGTGCTTCCATCCCAATAAACACCTTCATCCAGGTGCTCCTCTCCCTCTCTCTGGCAGGGGTTCACCTTTGGAAGGCAGGTGCAGAGGTGATCCCCGTGCTGGCTGGAGGATGTTCTGGTGCTGCCCAGGGGCACAGAGGGAAATGTTGGTGTCAGTTCCCAGGCTCCTGCGGAAAGCTGAGTCTGGAGTCACCTCTCCTTTACACCTGCACTTGGAAACAGCTCTGCTCTCTGATTTCTGCTCTCATTTTTTAGCTTCTAAGGGAAGGGAGCACAAAATTCAGACTCCTGTGAGTGACTGGGATGTCCCCAGAGCTGAAGCTGTAGCTACAAATCACGCATGAGGGAGGAGAGAAGAACAGCAAAGTGGGCACAAGCCTGACACCTCAGCAGGGGTAAATCCATTTCAGCAACAAAAAAGGGATTGGAAGATGAGACAAAATAGTCAGCAATGCAAGTGGGAGTTAATCTAAACCAAGATCATTAATTTTTTTATACAAAGCCACATTTCTACATCTTTGTATAATATTTGCTAATATTTCCACTGTTTAATTCTAAAAACATGCCCTTTACTGAACACAAAAAATCCTGGAGAAGCTTTTAGTTCCCACCATAATTGCATCTTACTACATCAAATCTTTAAATTTCAGATGACAGTGTAAATTAATAGCAAGAATAAAATCTTATAATTGAAACTGAAATGAAACTAAATCTTACAGCTGGGATAGTGGCTCGGACTTCAGCCTGAGCCCCTAAGGAATCACTGTGTGCTTTTTAATTCTTCAATTCTTTTCCATAAATGTTTTGACATGCTCAGAAATTTATCTTCATGATTAAGGCTGCTGATCATCACAGACTGGTGAGTCCGAAGTCAAAATCTTTACTTACCACTTACTCAGGAATAAATTTCCAGATGAAACTCTACAGTAAGGACTTATTGCTCCTGTTAGTCAGTCACACCAGGCAATGCTTTGCTTCTCACCATGTGCAGCCCACGCCTGGGCCTGGGGCGTTCAGGCTGAAAGCCTTTAATTTTTATTATCAAGTAAGGTGCCTGATATGTCTTACATTCCTATAACACATATTCACTCCTATGGCATACATTCTCCTGCCTGGAAGCCCTGGTATCTGCTCATTTCTAAAGAGAATATTTGTATTTTAGACCATATTGATATTTAATTAATAGATTCAGGACCTTCCCTTCTGCATCTGTTTCTCTTCAACCCTGTCCTTTCAGATGTTGCATTTCCCTTGTGTGCATAATTAGAAGATGGCCTTAAACACCTGTAGGGAATAGAGGCCATGGAATGGAGGAGGAGCAGCAGCTCGGATCGTGGGCCTTTCCCCACAGGAGCTCTGTGGCGTGAGAGAAGAGGCTGTCACGGCTGTGAGGATGTGTTTGTGGGGCTGGGCTGCCCAAGGGCAGAGGAGCCAGCGCCAGGCTGGGCTTTGGCTTCTGAGGGTTCGGCCCTGGCCCCGCTCTGGGGCTCCTTGCAAACACTCCGTTGTGATTTACTGGGATCACACTAAGCCTCCTGCCTTTGGAGAGGAATTAAAGTCACTGCAGAACATAATAGAGGAAAGATCCATTAGCATTTCCTTCTTTATAATTCATATATCTATAATATACTTTAATTTCCTCGCAGCTCCTTAGGTGCCTGCAAAACGAAGGAGTTCCGATCCTCCCGCGCTGTTTATTCCGGGGTGGGAACATTCCCAGGAATGGTCCCTGTGAGCCCCTGGGGTCCCTCCTGGAGCAGCCGTGCCGGTGTGGGGCAGGATTGCTCCTGTGCTGCTGCTGAGCCTGGGAGGAGACAGGCTATTTGTGTTTATTCATGCTGCAAATCAGCACTGATTTCCCGAAGAATCAAATTTATTGGCTTTATTCCTTCATTTGAATAATTACTGCCAATAAATATCTCAATAAGCTGCCACTTACAAAGTCATTTTCATAAAAATTAACGTCCAGCTATCTGCGGTGATAAACCTCCACGCGCAGTGTGTGAAGGCAGCTGCCAGACCTCCCTCTCCCTGGAAATGTTTAGTTACTTTTCCTGATCAAAGTGTTTGTTAGTTTTGCTCTTGGTTGTTTTTGCGTTTTACAATGTTTAGTTATTTTCCGTTTTAAAATGTTTGGTTATTTTTCCGTTGTTTTACTTTTGGAAGTGTTTGTTCTACAGAAGGCAGCCCCGGACTCTTCTGTTAGTTTAACAAACATATCAGAGCAGGATTCTGCCTAATCGCCACCAAACCGCTTTTCAATTGCTCCGGAGAAAGCCCATTCCTTTGTTTTGTCTGGGGAAAGATCTTTATCTCTCGGTGCTCCCAGGAACTAACTTCTATATCAAGGGGCTGTTAGAGGGGCTCCTAGACTTCCAGGCCATCCCAGAGGTCCCAGAAAAAAAAAAAAAAAAGAAAAAAGTAAAGACATTAGGTGTTGTGGCACCATCACGATCCAAATCTATTATATTTTATCGGGTTAGTTTATTTTATTTTTCAGAAAAAGATGGCTGCGAACTGGAGGAGAGGAGCGTGGGTTTAGTGTAACATCTCTCCAGGTTTCTGCTTCCTCCAAACTTCTTTTGGTTTGAGCACTCCTCTCCTCTGTCTCTTCCCTCTGTGCTCATCACCGCTTTGCTAACCACGGGCTTTGCCTGCTTTCCCTGTCCATCTGTCCGTCTGTGTGCAGCTGTGCATCCCCCTGTCCCTGCGGCTGGGACAAGGAGACAGCCGGAGGTTTCAAATGCAAATACAAACGTGGTTTTCAAAGGAAATTGCTCTTTCCATTAGCTGGCACAAGAGGTAAATCTGGTCAGGACAGCAAGGAACACATTCCAGTATTTGCTCTGGGAAGCAGCAACTTGCCAGGCCCAGGGATGAGGCAGGGTGGTGGTCACCGTTTGAATTAAAATAACCGGTGGGCAAAACCCAGTGCCTGGAGTTTGGAATATGCAGAGGATTCCCAGTATGAAACACAGGGAATTACTGTAACCCAGAATGCAGTAATTGTGTTAGAAGAAGCTGGTGAATGTACACAGAAATATCTTATCTCAGCTGCAACTGAGATAAGAAGCTACAAACCTGATGCAGGATGAAGGATCTTCCAGTCATACACATCATGACTTGGCCCAGTGTCAACTCCATCCTACCATCCTTGGGAAAACGCTGCTTTTCAGCTCTGGAAGAAGCTCGTTTGGGCCCTAAGGGGTCACCAGCACCCCTGAGAAGCCACGCTGCTGCTGGAAAATTTCCTCTGGCTGGGGAAAGACCTCGTCTCCCTGTGTATGGATTTAGGCCAGGGCTGTAGAACGTCCAGCTCTGGCAAACAGTGCAGGAACTCTTGCACTGCAGCAGCTGAGCTAAGGTTGAAGCTGTATTAAATCTTGACATTTTAAGGAAGTAAAATAAATAAAAACTTGTTCACAGTTTCATCACAGGCTGAGCAGAGCCGGCCCTGCTCCTGAAGCCCAGGAATCTGACTACAAGGGAAGCTGTTACGGCCAAGTCAATTGGGAAATAAACCTAAAAGTCAAGGTAAGCAGCAAAATATTGGATCTGTTTGAAAACGAGCCCACTGTGGCAGTCTGTTTCTGCAAGAGGAGGTTGATTATAGCTGACATCACGGGACCTCACAGCCACAAAAGCTCCAGCTTCCAGGGAGTTTCCATCCTCTGGCACTGAACTGTGTCAGCACCCCGGTCAGTGAGCACCAGGTGAGAGCTCTCCTCATCCCACTGCAGCTAGACCTGGGCAGTGAGATGTGTCCTCTCCTCTCCTCTCCTCTCCTCTCCTCTCCTCTCCTTCTCAGCAGTGCTGAAAGAGGAACTTGCTTACTTGAGTGTGTTTTAGCTCATTACAGAAATAAAGGACTGCATGAAAAAAAGATTACATGCTATGGAATCCCAGCAGAATTCCTGATAAAGTCTGTTTGTATTAGATTTTTCTTTTTTTCTCACATCTTTAGATTGTGACAGATGCACATAACAAAGAAAATGGAGGATCATGTAGTGCATCTCTCTCTGCTTATATTTTAATAAGGTTTTGAATGTCATTAAGCCCAAACCTCTCAATTCTTGAGCTGCAGTAGAGGCTGCGATCAGCTGCTTTTGAAATCATAAATCTGCAAAGTACAGCTGGGGAAGCAGCATCCGAAATGGGAAAATACTGTTCCTGTAGGACTAATTGTGCTTTTGCAAACTTTATCAAAGTGTTGGTGCTTATTCACAGTTAGCAGCACGAGGAGGGGGTAGTGAATGGCAGCGGCTCTGGCTCGTGCACACAAACACCATTTCCAGGGAAAGGGACAATTAAGGGCTTGTCATGGATGGTGGCTGTTCAATCTCTCTGCCAGGACAATGGAGAATTGGAGACACCAGAAGTGTGAAGGATGCTGGAATCCTGCTCCCCAGATTCACCTCTCTGGTTCCTGTGGGGCAGGCTGAGGTTTGGCTCCTTGCACAGAGTTTACTGAGAGCCCTGGAAATGGGATGCTGCTGCCACAGGGCTGTCTAAGGAATGACAATCCAAAGTGTCTATTTCCTAAGTTCCCTCTTCTCCAGCATTTGTAGGGAAAACCCCTTCAAGCATATTCCTTTGACACGTGTAAGGTTTTCCTCAGGTGTGAGAAGAAGTGTGGTGCTTCTCTCAGCAGGTTCCTGCAGGAAGGTAAAATACTGGAACTATTCAAACTGCTGAGTCAAGGCAGAACAGCACGAGGAGAATGTCACGGATCAGCACAGCAGTCCCGTGGAAGAACACCTACATTTGGAGCTATTTTTCTTGCCTAATAAATGTGAAGATGTAAAAAAGCCCTTTTCTGTTTCCTTGTCTGTGTCTGATCTCAGTCAGTGCAGTCAGCCAGCAGTGGGGGTCCAGGTCCTATTTGAATAGGAATAATCTGGGATTTATTGATGCTCTTGTAATTTACTTAGGTTTTTTTGGGTGAGACTTCTCTTGCCTTCTTGATCCCACCTTTTCCTTTTTACACTGAGACAGTTTTCCCCTGTGTCCATGGATAAGCCACCCTGGGGTGTATCCTGCCGAGGCAGTTCCTGGACACCAGGATTATTGCCAAATCCTGTGTGGAGCTGCCCCCAGCCCCAAGTGTGGTGCAGCCCTGGGGAGCCCTGGGGGGCCTGGCACGGGGAGCACGGGGCTGTGGGTGCTTGGTGACCCCAGGGTGTGGGGTCACCCCTGGGCCAGACAGCTCTTCCTCTTGGCTGGGCAGGGATCCCCATTCCACCCCAGGAGGGACTTGGGATGCCAGGTCAGTGGCAGCTGCAGGGTCCCTCCCTGCCCTGCCCTGCCCTGCCCTGCCCTGCCCTGCCCCAGCTGGCCCCTGTGCCAAGGCTGCCTCAACAAACGGTGTCCAGAGCTCTGAGACAAAGAAAACAGGATTTTATTCATACACTCATGAGCGTTGTGATTTGACATGACTCAGATGGAGGTCACAAGCTGTGCCCAGCTAAAGTGAGAAAGCTGTGCTGGCAAATGCTTTAAAAAGCTTAAAACTATTAAATTAGAGACAGAAGATCCTTGAGAGAGGATGGTAATATCTTTATTATTTCCTCACTTAACTGTTTTGTCACCTCTTGCACAGACATAGTTGCAAATTAACTCTCACACTTTTCAAGGCTATGGAAGCTTCTTGAATTAGAAACATCTTTCATCATGAACAGTTTTCATACCAGGTTACTTCAGCTGGTGTTATGTGTCAGTCTGAAAAGGGGCCCCTCAGTAAGAGGGAGGCAGGGATGGATGGATGCCTGGGGAGCAGGCTTGGGCTCTGTGCTGCCCACTCGTGCCTGTGCCCAGCCCTGGGCACGGGCTGCTCTTGCAGGAGACCCAGCAGGGGTTCCAGGAGGCTGAGCTGGTAGAGCTGTGCTATTCCAATTAATTACTGCCATGGCACTGCTCTGTGCCCAGCACTGCCTCGTAAGAGAAGGCTGTGCCAGAGGGGGTGAGGCAGGTGCCATTCACCATTTACCCCTGAGCTGCAGATTTAGGGGAGGGATGAAGGAATGTACATTTCTGGGCGCTTTCAAAGCGCTGTAACACTGGTGAGGGGCCTGGAGCAGGTGTTTGGTGGAGGCTCTGGGGGCTGGGTGGTCCTTGCCTGCCATCCTGTGGGGCAGGGCATTGGCAGCACCAGTGGCTTTCACCTGTGGCTCCAGTGCCTGGAGCTGTCATCCGAGGAGATGGCAGGCAACAAGAAGATTCATGAGGAATAAACTGGAGCAGTTATGGCCAGAATAAATACAGCAGAACTCCCCACTGCGGGTGGCATCTTTGCTTCCTCCCTGCTCTCCCTGGGAGGGGAGCAGAAATGAGCTCGGGTTGAAGCAGTGACAACGTGAGCCAAAGGCAGTCACAGCCACTCTCCCACCAGGAAATGTTTTGGTTGGACCTGATGGTCTTAGAGGTCATTTCCAACCTTAAGGATTTATGCTTCAAGGACTTTATTGCAACTGTAATTGAGATGCAAAAGGTGAGAGAGCACCTGGGGTGTTCTGCAGGAGGATGGCACAGGAGGGAAGAGCTGTTTGCTGTGCACTGACAGTGCCCAGGTTTGTGAGGGTACTGCAGGCAAGGATGTGACCCAGGGATGCTGAGCAAGTGCCATGTTTTTCTGGAAGTCACCCAGTGTGAAAAAGCCCCTGCTCTGAGCCCCAGGGTTAGGAGGGGATGTGCAATGCAACCTCTCTGCCATGTGGAGGGGAATAGTTACAGGAATGGAGAAGGCAGCCAACAAACACCCATGAATGGTCTCTGGGGGAAGAAGAGGGGACAAATAAGAGAATGAAAGAGTTTGAAGAAGGGAGGGAATGGAGCACAGCAATGTTCCTTGTGCTCTTTCCCCTGTCCCTGGTGTGGTCAGTAAGAGCACATCCCTGGGCTGCAGCATTAGTTCTTCCTCCTTTGGAAGCAGCTGAAGTATTGCTCAGGCAGGTGCAGTCTTAGTGATGTCAACAAAGAGCATCACTGAAGCCAATTCACCTGGGAGCAGTGGCTTTGATTTCATGTGTGCCTAACTTTGGGATTCAGACAGGTTCTTGTTACTGCCAGCAAGTGCTGTGTGAGCTGGGTTTAGTAGGAAAGCAGGGAGAGAAGGGAGAGGAGCTCAGATTGCAGTCTGTAAAGCTGATTACATGATAGAAGTCTGCCAATCCATCCCAGGGACAGAGTCCTGCTAGCTTTTATCTGCACAACTAATTTTGACTGCCAGATGCATGTGACTCCCTCAGGGAGCAGAGGAGCTGTTTGTGAGCACTGATGCAGCTCCTTCAGACTGCCCCAGCCTGGCGCTGCCACGGCTGCTCGTACACGTGCAGCTGCAGGGAGTGACAGTCGCAGACGGGGCCGGGTTCAAACAGATCTCCTAAGAGGAGGGTGTGACAAAGTTTAGGTAGAAAGCTGATCGCCTTGGCAGGAGCTTAGAGATATATCTCGATAGCTGCAAGGCCAAGTAGGACACAGGATTTGGTCTTGTGCTTAAAATCCGTATCCTGATGCTGAATCTGGGCCAGCTTCTCTTAAAGTCTTTCTTTTTAATGCCATCTCATGTTTAATTGCTGAGCTCAACTCACAGTGGTTTGACTCTTTCTGAAGTGCAGCAGCTGGCCATGGGCTCTGCAAGCTTGGCTGTGTGAGAGAATGAGGCTAAGGAAAATGCTGGTGGAAAATGGATGAAACATCTGTTATTTCCATAGTCAGTCAGAGCACTGCTGTGGGGGCAGTGTCACCTGTGGCCCTGCGCTGCAGGGGTGGCTGCAGCAGCTCACAGGGGTGGGAACGTCCCTCACCTCTGCAGAAGGGCTGCATGTGGAGCAGGCATATGGGACCCTCAGCATCTATCCTCCCAGATCTCTGTCCCAGCCTGTGGACAGCCCACTGTGAGTGTAACCTGGGCAGCAGAGGAGCAATAAATCAGGAAGGAGTTTGGGAAACAGAGGCTGGAACGAGCTGTGCTGCAGCGAGGGATGTGCTGGATGTGTGACCTTCCCCGTGTGGGGGAAGGAGAATGCATTTCTCTGATTATAGACACGGGGCTTTATGATTAAAACTGCATAAAACCAATCTCTTCTGCGCTTTAGGGGCTCAGCCTGAGAGCATTATTCATAAAATATCCAGTTTATAAAATCATTACTCCATTCCTATGCACTGATGTCTTTCAGCGACTGGCCCTGCAAGAGGCCAGGCTCCATCCAAAGTCACATAATAGAAAAAAAAAAAAACAAAATAGAATAAAAAAGTCATCCAAAGGCACATAATAGAAAATCTCCTGTTTATTTCCATAGGCTTTGGATTGGGTCCTTAGAAAGCACTTAGACCTTAGAAATTTGGGCACTGAGGTGAGAAGTTTGGGATGACCAGCATATCAGTTACACGAGCATCAAGCTCCACTCTTTTCACCTCAGTTCACAGACAGAATTCCAGTCCAAGTGAGAACAGACGACCTCCTGTGCGTGGCTGAGGTGGATGCAGGTACCAAAAGCTGCACTTGAAAATGGATATTTTCAATGCATTTCTCTAGCGTGCTATTTTTGTGTATTGATTCTTAATTTTGTTGCGGATTCTGATTTTAGTTGCTGCTCTGAGATGATGCTCTGGCTCTACCAGCAGCTGTTAGACCCAAATTTTAATGTGATTGAGAAGGGGGGGCACTTTCTACTCTCCTTACCCAGCCTTGTGTTTGCTGGGAGAAGCCACTGGAGCAAAGGGGATTTGTCCCAGCAACTTTATGAAAGGCCCTGTGACAGTAGGGCCCAAGTTCCTTTTTTTTCTTTCAATATTTATTTCTCCAGCTCAGCATTCATGGAAAACCCCTGGCCACTGGGGACTCTGTGGAGCAGCTGTGACCCTCCTGATGGATGTGGGGGATGAGCCTCATGTTCTTGGCACAACAGACCCGTGCAAAGAATCACTGATTCATAGAATCCCAGAATGGTTTCTAGGGTTGGAAGGGACCTCAAAGGTTAATTCTAATACTTTTTACTGTTGGTCAGAAATTTTGTCCTGCAGGAAAGTCTTGCTCTTGTCATTGCCTTGGAGCTCAGTGAAACAGGACAGGATGATTTCCCTGGTCAGGTGTGATTGCTGCTCTGGGAGTGCTTGGTGAGGCCAAGGGAGAAATGAGAAGAATACCAATATCAGTCACAGAAAGGATGATACTGGACTCCTGTGGCAATTTCCTGTGGTAATAAGCATCCAGGAGGATATTAAAAATGTCATTTCTACTCCAAAAGTAATAATAATTGAAATAGATTCTGGCATCTTTTATAACAAGAGAGCCGACAATTATTACTGGGGATATTTTAAATGAAAACAAACACATTCAATAATTAGCTAAGTGAATTGCCAATATGCTGATGCTGCTGAAATTAATCTGAAAAATATGAGGTTAGCAAAGTGGTTTTGCACAATTATATTGGAGATAACAGGAAGAGGAGGACTGGGGTGTGTTTTGCTGGAAAGCAGACTCACCCCTGAGCCTGCTCTGTGGCACTGGGTCCTGCAGGACCCTGGTGCCTGGGACCTGGCTGGGACATGGCTCTCTTCTCCAAAGGGAGCTTGGGAAAGGGACCAGGGGGTCTCCCCCTGGCTGGGGGCTGTAAAGCTCCTGCCACACGTGCACTGAGCCGGGCTGGGGATGCCAGCATGGTCAGAGAGCTGGGCTGCCCCTCTGCCCTGAGCTTACCTGACATCAGGCTCTGTGAGCAGTGNNNCTGCTACCTCTCTTTGGGGCCTGCTCCGAGCTGCAGCTGGCAGCTCCAAGCAGGGCCCTTGCACCCACGCCCTTTGTAATAAACAGCATATATCAACCCGACTTCAAAGATCTTTTGTCTCCAACCGTCCTGGACACCAGCGTCCCCCGCAGCAGTGCCTTTCCTGCTCACACTTGTAAAGTCTGAGCTATGGATTTGTTATAATAAATGTTTTTACAACTACCGAGGGACAAATTTAATGTATATTTTAAAAAACTTTCTCCTTGTATGGGAACAGGACAAATGTGAGTCAGGAGGCCACATTTAGCCAGGAGCCTCTGCTCTGAGCCTGCAGAGTCCTGTTTGGGGACAGGCTTTTACTGGGACTGGTAACTCAGAGATCAGTCCTTTCTTTTCCCCCAGACAGGCAGGAAAGCCTGTGGTGCAAACCCAGCACTGACCAAGCTGTGCTGTCAGGGGGCTCTTCACACAAAGGAAGATGTCTGATGAAAATGTGTTCTGCCCCCCTTGCCTGGCTCTGGACTTGTCCCCAGGAGCACCAAAACCTGAGATCATGTCCATCATAAAGCACTCGCTGTGTGCGGTCCTCGTGTGAAAAGAAACACAAATGTTTTGGAATGGATGTTTCTTGCCACAGCCTCGATGACTGCTGTGTCAGCATGGCTTCTTCACCCCTCTGCTTTCACAAAACAGCAATTTCCTGAGCGTTAGCAGTGAATCTGAGCCTTTAGATGTTTGAAATCCTGCCCACAGTCCTGATGGTGTTGAATTGGAGGCACTGGGACATCCCTGGGGAAGCACCAGGACCTGGGAAGCAGCAGTGTCTGCACGAGCAGCATCTCTGTGAGGAGCCTGTGCGAGGAAGGTCCCCAGACTCTGCACAGAGCAGTCCTGGACTGGCTGGGAACCTGGGACCACAGGGCTCTGGCAGATGAAGCTCTTGGAAGGGCAGCAAGTCAGAGTGCTGGTGGTCTGGCCTCGAGGGCTCTTCTCTCCTTGTGGTTCACAAACAGCCATAAGGCAAATCCCCTGGTCTTGAGATGCAGCTGGAAAAAAAAGACAGTTTCTGGAAATGATGACATTTCACCTGGACAGCCCAGGTGAATGCAGTCACAGGCGACATGATTTTTTAATGTTGCCACTACTTGCTGGTTTTGGGTTAAATAAAGCACTGACACTCTTGGAGCCTGGCAGCAGAGAGCTTTCCCAGGTACCTTTTTGCTCCAGTTGTATTTTTTGTTTTCATTCACCATCAGCAAGGTGTCTCAAGAGAGTTTTATCTTTTGCTATTTCTCCCTCACGCCCATTCCCGAGGACCACACCCCAGAGCTGAGCTGAGGGCTCGTTCCCTCTGCCATCCCTTGGCCTCAGCACAAGCTGCTGCTCCTGTCTCTTTACACAAATGATGAGGCATACGAACCCATTTGCTGTTGTAAGGCTGAAAACATAACCATCAGTTCTGCCTGGCAGTCAGAGCAAACACAATGTCGTTATTGCGACTTATCCAGCCGCACCACTTGTCAATTTTATGAGTTTTTAAAATAACATCTAATCTTAACTTGGCAATGAATCCGTCTTAAGACACACAACCCACTCACATTTTAGTTCCTTTATTAAAGAAAAATATGTATGAACACTATAGGAAAGCATGGATCAAACTTTTTAGTATCCCGTGGAGTACAGAGAAGTAAAGGGTGGTGGGATGCTGGGCAGGTGTTCCTCTGGGCTACAGCATCCAACAACCATTTTATCTTGATCCAGCTGCACAGGGAATGGGAACAAACACCCCATTGTGGGGAGCCTTTCTATTTAGTTTCACCATGTTTATTATAGAGAATGGGGATTGTTTGCCTTCAGAAGCAGGTTCAGGTCAGTTGGTTTGGCTTAACAGCTATGTGATTTTTGGACCTTTATTGCACTGTTAGAACCTGATTCATGGGTGACCTTCATGCATGAACCCAACATAAGGCACATAAGTAGTCCTATTGATCTGAATTTTAACACTGATTACAGTGGGGTGAGGTGCTACCCAGTGTGACTAACAGGAATATGCAGTGTGCCCCCACTGCTCTCGAGCACAAGAGCAGGATTCCAATTGCCTCTTGCTGGAAAAATCGTGATGTGATACAGATTTTAACCACTTGTGAATAAACAGAACTTCAATGGATTTATTTTGTTCTTACTTCAAATCCACAAAAAATACATGTATTTTTGTGTTTCTGCAGTTGAGAATGTCACTAGTTCAGCTTAATTCTCTCCTTGAAAACCAGATTTCTGGAGTGGGTCCAACACCCACTCCTGATGATTTTTCTCTCCATGGCTGCACACATTGTCATTCACACCAACAACGTGTTAACCTCTCACTTCAGAAGAGATTCTTCTGTAGCACCGAGCCTGATTAGTTGTGACACAAACTATGTTATCTATATAATTAAGTGCCCTTGTGGGTTAGGCCGTGTTGGGAAGATGCTGTGACCCTTAATGAGGGGAACAGACAAGCAGAGGAGCCTGGCCTGGGGGGAAGGCGTGCCTGCTTTCATCCAGCAGCAGATGCCAACAGTGCAAAGGAATTTACCTTTTCCAGAGTGCTCTGCAAACATCAATTATTCCTGCAGCCCCTCGGGAAGACACGAGCTGGGAGATGTCGTGGTGCTCCTGCCCAAACTCACTGTGCTGTGCTGGACTAATCCTCATACTAAACCTTCAAGCATTCCACCCCTTGCCATGGGCAGGGACACCTTTTACTAGACCAGGTGCTCCAAGTCCCACCCAGCCTGGCCTTGACCTTAGTCACTCCTCTGAAGTCTGAACTGTGAATCTTTTCTTTGACTGGAGGGGTCAGCAATGCTGGGACCGTGCTGGGACACTGCTGTGCATGAAACTGGGGAGGAAATCCTTGTTTTGAACGCTGCTTTAGCCTTGAGTCATATTTGCCAGGCTTTCATGCCTGAGTGTGAGGAGGATGGGAATGCAAAGCAGGGTAAACACAGCTGAAGCAAATTCATTAAACATTAACGCAAATATTTGCAGAGATTTTGGTTCACAGCCTTTACAGGTTTCCAGAATTACAGTAATGGCACATGGGCACATGTTCAGCCAGCAATGGTGAGACAAAGGAAGTCAGCATGAGCACTGCAGGGACAGAGGAGGGTGGCAGGAGGTGACTTCTGAAGCCACTGTGGACAGGTTGTCCTGCTCCTCCCTGGGGAACAGCCCCCCAAGGACATGCCACCCCTCCTCAGCTTCTTGTTCCCTGCAAACTGGAGACCATCCCTTGGAGCAGCCCAGGTCTTGGACGAGGGCCTGGGATGACAGGACACAGGGAATGGCTTCCACAGCCAGAGGGCAGGGTTAGATTGAATATTGTGGAAAAATTCCTCCCTGTGAGGGTGGGCGGCCCTGGCACAGGGTGCCCAGAGCAGCTGGGGCTGCCCCTGGATCCCGGGCAGTGCCCAAGGCCACGCTGGACACTGGGGCTGGAGCAGCCTGGGACAGTGGGAGGTGTCCCTGCCCTGGCAGGGGTGGCACTGGGTGGGCTGGAGATTTTGGTCCCTTCAGCTGCAGCCTGGATCTGTCACTGTTTGTTCAGCTTGTAGCTTTTGCCAGAGGCTGGAGCTCTGCTGGGCTGCACAGGCAGGCAGCGGGACAGGAACCAACAGAAGTCACCTGGGTGTGTTGGGGAGGGATGTTCTCAGAGCCTGTGATGGGTATTTCCCAGGTAAATCACACAAGAACAGAATTATGTATTCTGTGGTTCAGTGTTTCTAAGAGAGATGCAAATTGAGACATAAGACTTCTCTCTGTAATATACAATAAAAATTCAATGGCTGGCAGTTGACATAAAGCTTATAAATATGTTTTCAAATAAGTACAACAGCCATGAGATCAAGAATCAGTAAGTCATAATGCATTTCAGCACAACACTGATGAACCCATTTTTCTGGCACATATGAAATAACGAGCTCATTTTAATTCTTTATAGATAACAGATAACAGCTTGAGAGGCATGTGCCGTGCCATTCACTTTTATGGCTCCATCTCCTCCACCCTTGATACTCCCATGACATTGGGGTCGGGAGGAGAGGGTGGGTTATGCATTCTTGCTTGCTTTCCTCCTCCTTGCTGCTATATAATGTGGCTATCATTAAAAACCAACAAAATGAAGCAGCCATTTAGTGCATCAGAGCAGCAGCTGACTGATGTGGCCACAGATTACGTAGTTAGTAACTTTTCTGGAATTTATTTCATTTATCTCTGCTTTATATCTCTGCTGTTGCTCTCTAATCATCACTCCCACAAGGCATTGTGTTCCTATTGAGGCAGCAGCTAAATGAGCTGAGAATTAGATCTATATTACATCAGCAGTGGGCATTGCAGATATTACCAACACATTAAAAGAGAAATTCAAATGAAACAAACAGGAACATGTTCTTTCCTACTCCTGAAATTGATCCTGATTCCACAGCTGAGCAGTGCTCAGGAGGAAGAGACGGGCTTTGTCACAAACAAGCCGTTAGATGAGATCATTAACTGAAGCAGGATTACTGCCACTCTGTAATTTCATTTTTCTTTGTCCTTAGAAGTTTGACTAGGCTGGGAAAGGATGGATGCTTTGTTGTGGCAGCACTTTAAGGCTCTAAACTGTAGAGGCCTTGGCTGTGCAGGGATTGTAGCTGGGCATGAGGCAGGCCAGCAGAGCCAGAGCTGGTGGGGGAGCCCCTGCTCCTGACACAGGGACATTGACATTGGCTCCGTGTGCCCCTTCCCTCGGGGGGTGACCTGGGAGCAGGGCAGAGTGCCCCCTCCCAAAGGCACCTGTCAGGGCAGTGGCAGAGCAGCCACAGCCTTGGCTGAGCCCTGCTGCTCTTTGGCAATTCTGCAAGGCAAGTCTGGGTTTTGAGAAATTGTGTTTATTCTGATGGGTGACATCGAAACTACCCTGTGTTAAATGTCCTACAATTTGATTCAGTGGTTAATTCTGCTCATTGCTTGAAATTCAAATAAGCCCTGGAGGAGACATCAGTTGGAGAACCAGTCAAAATGTGCATTATTTTAGCTGTGAGGTAAGCAGGGTTTGGACAGGCTTCCTGCAGCTCTGCTGGCGAGACTCGCACTCCTGAGCTCTGGGGTCTCACATCACTGTACCCTTTCAGAAGGACCTGGTGATCCATTGGGTTCAGCTGGGAATGACCAAATTGGAATTAATGTGAAGGGCCAAATTCTCACCACAGAGTGGTGAGGGAGCCCAGCTTCAGTGGGTACAGCTGAATGTGCAAGACTTGAGACCCCATACACTCCAAAGTGCAGCTGGCTGTGCCGGCTGCAGTCAGTAAAAATCACCCCAACCAGCCCACTTCCACTAGGGATTTGGGAGCTGATGTTAGCTCTGGATCTCCCCTTGTACAGGCAGATGGGACCCAGGAAATGCTGCTGTGCACCAGGACTGCAGACCTGGAGGCTCTGTGCAGTGCTGCCATCAGCTGCAGGACATCGCTGCTCCCTTGGGAATATGCAACTCACCTGAGCAAAAACACCTGGAGAAACAAATCTGGGATGCTTTTACAGAAATCATTGCCATATTCTAGGAAAAATTACACTTCAAGGAAAGTTAACATTAAAGCCTTCTGTTATGCTTGCTTTTCATTTGTGCCAGTGTTCACCTCACTTGCCTCAGCATCTGTAACCTTTTCCTCTCTGCTGAAATAGCCATACCCTGTCTGGGGAAAGGGGTGGAGGATCCAGGTGGGCCAAGTCTCTGCTCTGTTACTTTGGTTTGATACCNTTTTTTAATCAGCACCAGGTGACAGTGTGGAAATGTCCTGGGCCAGTTTCCATGTCTGACATCTGTGAGAGGTGGCTGTGGCCTTTGCAATTCCAGAACTCTCCAAGGTACTGGGAATATTTCAGACTTCACTGGCTGTCCTTCAGCTTTGGACAACCATTATTTCTAGTAGGACAAATACATGATGTTCTATCTCATCTCTGAATCTCCACTTCTGAACTACAACAAAACTGTAATTTTGTTTATGTTTACTGACTTTGGCAGTCAGGAAATCCTGAGAGCAGGAGCATATCTTGATAAACTTAAATAGGAACCTCTGAGACTGCACGATTAATTCAGTTTTGGTGTGAATTCAGTACTGGTGTACAATAAATCTGACCTGAATGTAGCAGAAAGTAAGAGAATTCTAAATTAATGCTTTATAATAGGTTTATAGTTAAATAAATTTTGTGAAAGCATAGGGGTCTCATTGTTACTCAGTCAGCTTTCCCCATAGCAATATTTTCCCATGATTAAGTTGGAGATCAGATAACCACCTTATGCAGTATATACCCAATAGCAATTTAAAAAATTCAATATCAGCTGTATTATTCTAAAGACTCATTCCATTTTCAATGCAATATAAGTACAAAATAAAGAGATAAACTACATATAAAATGTAAAACATGGGAAAATTTATCACTTGCAAACATAAAAGCCAAAAGGATAAAAAAAGAGAACAAAAGCAAATGGAGGCCATAAAAGAATACAGAAAAAAAAAGATAAAGCCGCAGCGTTACCTTTTCTATATGCATTTGGCTGGGGTTTATTAAGGTGCATTCACTCTAGTACAGAATATAATCACCTCTGTAATGCACTTTACTGCCGCGGGCTAAATTAATTTATGCCGTGCTGGAAGTGCCGGCCCCGCTGGCTCCGGGAGGACGGGAGAGGCCCCGGGAGAGCCCCGGGAGAGCCCCAGGAGAGGCCCCGGGAGAGGCCCCGGGTCAGTCCGTGCGGGGGCAGCGGGGCAGGGCTGTGGCCCCACAGGGCAGGGCCAGGGCTGCGGGCACTCCGCGGCACCGGGAGGGACCCGGAGCATCCACCCCACCCCATCCCATC
>VXBC01001494.1:148217-160852 GCA_013399945.1 Ploceus nigricollis | reverse complement strand
CAGCCCTGTCCCAGCCCTGTCCCTGCACAGCCCGGCCGTGTCCCTGCCTAGACGTGTCCCACCCGTCAAAGGATAGTGTCCCAGCCCTGTCCCAGCCCTGTCCCTGCACAGCCCGGCCGTGTCCCTGCCTAGACATGTCCCACCCGTCTCCCTGCCGTGTCCCAGCCCTGTTCCTGCCCAGCCCAGCCGTGTGCCAGCCGTGTGCCAGCCGTGTGCCAGCCGTGTGCCAGCCGTGTCCCTGCCCTGTCCCTGCCCTGTCCCTGCCTCCCCGCTGCCCCGCGGAGCTCCCCGGCTGTGGGGCCGCGCTGAGGGGTCTCTCCCCTGCAGGGGGGGGCTCTGGGGGTCCCAGCCCAGCCTGCCCCCCTGGAGCGGTGGCTCTGCCACCCCTCTGGATGCTGGCAGGCAGCGGGCAGGGGTGTCCTCGTCTCTGACTCTGGAGAGCCAGCACTGCGACTTCTGCTCCTTAAACCCATCTAGTGAACATCTAATGGCTTCTTCCTATCACTGCAGTTAAGGTCGAGCTAACGACTCCATTATGAACGTGTTCTCCGGTATAATTACTGTATTTTCTGTGTAAAAAGTTGCCCTGAGCTGACATTGTGCAGACGTGGTTCCACCCAGGCACAGACGGTTTGTTTCTGTCCCTTTGCTAAATTGCTATTCATGTCACAATCTCCAGCCGATCCAATAGTTCATAAACACAACAACAGATTTTCCAACGGGCACTCTGGGTTCACACAGCCTTTTCCTCAGGAAATAAAAAAGCTATTAGTGGGAAAATAACCCCACCAAAACCCAGAAAATATTTGAGAGAGAAACTGGACTCCTGCATTATCCAGTGACCCTTGCTTCACAGAGCATCATCATTTCTGTTCCAAAGTCACAAAGTTACTCACTTTTGCTCTTCAGAATCTCCTGTGTCAGAAATAAAGAGTCATGAAACAGAGGCAGTGGAATGAAATATTTACTCTAAAAATAAATGACAGGATGTAAAGTTTCTCGTGTGAATAGCAGTCTGAAAGGGGAGAGTTTCCTGAGGAATGATAACTTCCAGTGTCATGCAAAGGTTTTTATCATCATGGTTACTCCCGAGGAGGTCCCTTAGCTCTTGTGAGTGTGAGGACATTGGAAGTGGGAAAGGCCCGTGGAGGCACAGTGCAAACCCCAGGAAGCAGCGTGGGGCCGTGTTTCAGGGGTCTTTGTTTCCTCCCTCTGCTTCCTGCAGTATAGCTCCAGGTGGGATCTGGGACTCCCAGGATCCAAACGTGAAGGTTTGCTGAGGGGCTGCCCTGGCTGCATGAACCCAGAGGTGACTAACTCATTTTGGTTTTGGCAAGCACTGATGGGATGGGGAGGAGCTGAGTTTGGGAGAACCATTGAGGGGGAGCCAGCCCTCTCTCCCAGGACCAGCCTACAGCAGCTGCACAGGAGCCTCCCTCCTTTCTGTGCTGCCTGCAGAACAGTGGGGCTTGTGGGGGACTCCCCTGAATTTTCCAGGTTATTTTTCCTTTGGCATCAGTTTATGGCAGTTCTGAACTGGGGCTCATTGGTGTGGCAGATTTCCATGGATCAGAAAGATGACACTGGAAGCAAGATAGGAGAACAGGACTAAGAGGAGTTTGGTTTTTCCCTGACACCATTCCCCTCGTAGCACATCTCAGACTTATTTCCCTGCAGGAGCACCACCTTGCCAGCCTAGCTGTGCGTGGAGAAGCCCCCTGTGCCCTGTTCCCCTGGGCTCTGCAGGCTGCCTCTGACACGCACAGTGTGCTTGAGCCAGCACTGCCCTGCACAGGCTGGGCCAGGGAGAGGGACAGACACCCACGGGAGCTGTGGTGGCCCCACGGGCAGGACACAGCCAGGGACACGGCAGGACAGGCAGGTCACAGAATCACAGAATCACAGAATCACAGAATAATGGGGTTGGAAGAGACCTCTAAGATCATCAAGTCCAACCCATGCCCTAACACCTCAACCAGACTGTAGCACCAAGGGCCATGTCCAGTCTTTTTTTAAACACATCCAGAGATGGTGATTCTACCACCTCCCTGGGAAGACAATTCCAGTGCTTTATTATTCTTTCAGTGGAAATTTTTTTCCCAATATCCAACCTGTACCTTCCCTGACGTAGCTTGAGACTGTGACCCCTTGTTCTGTCAGTTGCTGCCCGGTGGAAGAGACCGACCCCACCTGTCATTGGGGACCAGACCGGACTTCAGGTGCTGGTCAGCCCCGTGTGTTTCTTGCCATGGCCCTGGCTCACTGGCCAGCCTGATGCCAGCCCTGCACCCACCACCTGCTCTCCTCCCCGCCCCTGCTGCGGGTGCCAGGGTGTGCAGAGCCAGGGGTGCCCTCAGTGGGTGCTGGCTGCCCCCCACGCTCCTGGGCTGCTCCTCTGCAGTGAGCTGGGGGGCTCCTTCCTCCCAACAAATCCCAAACCTCACCAAACATCAAGACACCTAATTGGGAATAGGTAATAAACTTAATATGCATGAAAATACGCATGAAAAGCTCTGCCCTCAACAGCAGCAGGCTTTTTAAAATTTCCATAATGCTAAGCAGTGTCTTGCTCACACAGCCATGGACCGCGGTGGCTTTGTTGTCATGGATACTGGTACATACCTTGTTTTCTTTCAGAGATCTATCAAGTATGTGCATTTGGATGTTCTCTGGATTTGCCTGAATGTTCTAAGCACATTTTTACACTAGTAAATAATATTAAACAGCTGTGTAATTTATGCTGGAAGACTGAACACACTCCAGCTCAGTATTTAAACACCCGTTTTTCACCCTTGAGATTTCCAATCCAAACACTCTGCCCGATGATATTCTCATTGAGATGGAGCATGACTTGCAAGAAACTGTGTTCTTTCTGTAGGGTTTTTCTCTGAAGAACCCCTCTGTGTACTAACCACTCCCCAGCCATCCACAGGCAGGGGAAGGAGTCACCAGTCTGGTTTTCAAGCATGAGCTGATTCCTTTCAAGATAATTTGAAAGATAATCCCAGCCTATAAACAAAATCTATCAGATTTCTGCATTGCATCTGCTTCATCTTTTTAGTGGAGACAAGAAGAATATTGCAGGCTGCAGGCACTGTGGGGAAGCCTTGGAAGCAGGTTCCCCATCTCTCCCCTCTGGAAAGGCTGGTACTCCACCTGGAGGTACTGTGCACCTGAAATGGAAGTTTTAAGTCCCAGCAACAGAAGAATATCCAAACTCCTGCCTTTTGCCTCATTACCTACTCCTTAGTCCACAGGAACTTTGTGCTACCTGTGGGCTTGACAGCATGAAGCAGAAGATCTCTTGAGTCCCAGGAGTGTCCATCTTCTGTGGCAGTGACAGAGCTTCATTAATGCCACAAATAACATGCAAGGGCTGAAGCCTTCACATTCTGGGTCTGGAGCTGGTAAAAAACCCAGGTGATCTCAGCCTCTGTCTGCTGAGTCAGCAGCTAAGTGCAAACTCTGTTGTCTGCTCAGTGACTACACCGAGGAGTACAGCTCAAGGAGCTCAGGCTGGGTAATGGGCTTGTGCCTATGGTTTTCAGTATTAAATTCAATTAAGTTTCATTATCAGCAGCAGAGAAAGAAGATGCTGAAATAATAAGACAAGGGAATGATAATATTCTTAGAAAAGAAGTAACATTTGTCATGATTATAGAACAAAACTGCAATAGAGTCAACTCCCTTATCTGCAGTTTGTGAAGTTGAGAGTATATCAAATAAACATGGGACAAATATTTGAGATACACACGCACAAACCCCTGCTTCTGAGAGAAAACAACATTTACTTCTGTACAGTGACTCATTACATGCTCCAGATTTGCTTTTAAATTGCACCTGAGGCCGAGGCACTGAGTGTGCTTCTTGTCCTGTGGCAAACAGCTGGAGTAAAGCCATGGCCCAAAACATGAAACAGGAAGGCTTAAACAACCTGGGATGGCCAGGCAGACTTGGTAAGCAGGGCCAGCTCCTGAGGAGGACAGGGGAACGAGTGGCAGAACACAAATCTCTCTGGACAGCGAGATCCTGTGGTTTTATTTTCTCTTCCAAGGTGGCAGAAATACCAGCCTTGCACAGTAGCAGGTGACTGGAAATGAGGATGTTTCCAAAAGCAAGAAATGGAGCCCAGGGCAGGTGTGAGCCCAGGGCACATCTGCAGGTGGCTCTGGACCTGCAGCTGAATCCAGTGTCTGGGTTGCAGCTCTGTGAGGTGCCAGGCTTGGACTCTGCTGCCTTAACAAGGCCCTTGATGAGAAAATTTCAAAGAAGATCAAAACCTAAGAAAGACCCTGGTATTCAAAGGAGGCCGGTGTCTTGTCTTTCCTTTGTACCAAAAAAAAAAAAAAAAGAAAGAAAAAAAAGGAAAAAGAGAAAAGGGAAATGTAATTCTGTAATTCTGTTTCATTTGTGTGTGCATGAACAAATTAGTTTCAGAACCAATTTTACAGTAATTATGACCATCTCCAGTGGATTAGATTTTCAGAAATATTCACTCTAATGTCAAGATGAGAACTTTCACGTCCTGATTTTTTTATTTGATGTTCTAACAATTTAAGGGTTCCAATAATTTGCGTGCATGACTAGACTAGAACAAAAACACATTTACTACTTCTGAGTTTTGTGACACTGAAAATTTTATGGTGAAGTGATTTTGACCTTTGGAGGATATAAAAAATTCAATGGTAACATGATCCTTATCTCTCAGCACAGCATGCTATGGTCTGTAGTTTCAGCTCCTATTCCCTGATAAAGAGGTGTGTTTGATCTTTTACTCCTCCCAATACTTCAAGTGTATCATAATTATAAATTTATTTGGTAATCACTGTGATGGTGCTGATACAAGAATCCATTTAGCATTTCTGTGTCTGTGGTACTTCCTTCCACTGGGGATACACTGTGAATCATCAAGATAAAGCACAAAGCTTTCTACATTTCTTTTGAGTGGAAATTAAGGCAAATAAACTTCCGGGAAGTTTGGTGAGTTTTGGGGATGTCTGCATGGTAGAGATCCAGTGCCCTTTTCAATAGTGTCTTTGTCCATTTTGATGGGCTTTTGTGGCCAGTTCTCAGTGCCAGCCCGTCGGAATCACTGCTTGGAATGGGGCTTCATGCCATTTGTGTGGAGTCACCAATTACACATGATCCATTTGGTGTTCTGTGCGAAATCACCCATCACTGGACACTGCTGAGTGAGTCTGGTAACATTAAAACTATGTTTAATAGAGCCCACCACAAGTACCACTTGTGACAGGGTCAGCAGCTGCCAGACACAATTAATCACTTGTTTACTGAGGAAGTGAAGAGACTGGAGAGCAACAGGAAGCAGCAGGAGTAAGAAGAAGAACAAGCATGCAAAATTAACCACAATCATTATACAAAGACCATTTACCTCTAGTTTTTCCTCCTCAAATATCTCCTGAAGATTTCCAGTACTGTCTTGCAGGATGAAGCACGTGGATTGCAAAGATGAACCCCGGGGGTGTAAGGAGGATATTTTCCCAAGATAAAGGAGCGCTGTAACTTCCCATCATCAAAAACAGGAATGCACCTCTTGGGTCTCCTTCCCAAGATGCTCAGGAAGGTGGAGACAGATGGGTGGGGTGTTCTGCTGGAGACTTTGCCAAAGCCTGTCTGAATCAAAGGATGAGCACGCTGAGGGTGTGCAGGTGTGTGCAGGTGTGTGCTGAGGGAATTCAGTGGCTGCTGCAGGATTTCCCTCAGCCCTACAGCATTCCTGTGCCAGGAACACATCCACTGCCTGTTCTGAGCTGAAGAGCCAATGATTAAAAACCCAGCTGCTGGCTATTTGGGGTGTGACAGGAAGCACAAGGCTTTTCTGCAAATTCTCCAGCGACAATGTGGGTGGGAGGCTGCCCCTCTCCCTTTCCCCTGCCTTGCAGGGGTGGGGAGGCCAAAGCTGCAGCCCCTGTTGTGCTGCATTGAGCAGGGCAAAGCCTTCTCCCCACTGTGCCCCGCTCCACACCCAGCAGAGGGAGGGGAGCTGTGCTGGCTGCTGGAGGTGGCTCAGGAGTCAGGCTCAGCACTGTAGGAAAGGCTGCTGAGGCATCTGGACCGGCCTGAATCAGAACACAGAGAGATTTTTAATTCACGGGCTGTTGAATCTCGAGCTCACAGCCAGACTGGGAGAGCATCCTGCCTGGCAGGGCTGTGCTGGGCAGGTCTCAGAGCAGCCCCCACAGCCAGGCCCATCCACCAAGGGGCTTCTGCTCTCACCGGGGATGAGCATTCTGCCACATCCCAGGAATGCTTTCATTTAAATGCATCTGATAACCCAGCAAAGGGAAAATGGGAATGGGTTGGCAGGTGGCCTTTCAAATGAAAGGGCACACGGTAAACTCTCTGCTTGCTGCTGTTGCACCCTGGAATACTAAAGGCATCACACTGTATGCATATTCCCTTCCATTTCCCCATTGTTCTGGCCTTTTTACTGTTCATATTTCAAAAATTGAATATAATTTCAAAAGGCATAGAACAGTAAGATGTTTTTGGGCTGCTTTATTGCAATTGCAGATGTATGTTCTACTTTTATCCTAACGATCCATAGCAAAACACAGCAAGGATTGCAGCCTTGGACTTCATGCCTTTGTGGAACATACAAATGAGAGTCAGTCTTTATTCTCTGAGGAGGATGGGAAAACAAAATTAGTGCTAAGTCTTGAAGCAATTACCCCCAGGTACCATCTCCTCCAAACCACAGCAAGCTGATGCTGAACGGTGCTTCCTTTAAATCTAAACATACCCTCTGTTCTTACCAGCAGCCATGCCTAGACATGAAAAAGCATCAGACATCATCATTTATGTATTAACAATTAATTATTTAGTTATTGGCTCAAAGCAAAGCCAGCACACCGAGACTTCAGCTGTTTGCATTCCTCAGGCTTGCAGCCACGTGTGTAGGTTGGGTCTTCTGGGAGAAAAAGCCACCTAAAAATGCCCCGAGTTCTCACAGGTTTGTCCTGCACTGGCTCCCAGCAGGTTAGTCCTCATGGGGAAATTAGGTGCTGATCCTTGTTAATAGCCTCTAGCCAGGTATTTTCCCAGGGTAAGGCCAAAACACAGCAAAATCTTTTATTTGAAATCCAGTTCTCCTGTACGTGCAACCAGTAGTTCCCACTGCTGAACTCAACAAATTGCTGTAACTCCTCTATTTGTATCTGTTATATTTATGACACATTTTAGCTGTTCAGTTTCAAATGTTGTCAGTGTCTACCTTGTATTAAACATTTTCTGTGTTTGGGCAGACACAGATAAATCTCTATAAGGAAGTGCACACACTCATACTCAACATGCAATTAGGCTAAATTAATGACCACCGTGCTGGAAGTGAGCTGGGGCAGCTCCTGACATTGGTGGAATTGTTTGGCATTTGAGTAGACAGAAGGGATGTGAGTTGAACTCCATTTTTCTTTACTGTCTGGAATATTTGTGAACTTTGATTACTGGCTGTGACACCACGGTGGCTGCTCAGAGCTGGGAATGCAGAGCTGAGCTGTGGCAAGGAGCCACAGGTGGTGGTCAGGGCTCCTCTGGCACAAACAGTTGATATTCTTTTGCTAACCAGGTCCCTGTAGTCAGTGAAAGAAGATGAAGAGCTCGGTGTGTGCTCATGCTGAGAGGGATGGCTGCCTCGGGCTTGGTGCAGGTCACTGGGAACTTGGGAAAACAGAAAGTTTAGTCTGAGCAGACACCCTGGGGAATCACTGATTCTTGTTTTGTTGTCTGGGCTCACAGTGGTCACAGAATTATAGAATGGTTTGTGTTGGAAGGGACTCTGAAGGGTCACCTGCTCGAGCCCTCTGCAATGAGCAGGACCCGTCCTGCTGGGCCAGGCTGCTCAGAGCACCCAGACCAAGGCCTGCTGCAGAGCCAGTCTGGGCTCTGGTTTGCAGCAGGGGCATTGCTCCAGTCTGAGATGCTGGCATTTGAGAGACATCTTATTTTTCTTTTGGCAAGAGTGGGATATATTTCCAGTTCTTGGAAGCTTTTGCTTATTAAATAACAGAAATTAGTTTCTGGAAGAATCTCAAGCAAAATCTATTACTTTTCTCCTTGTTCTTGAGCCAGTCCCACCACAGTGCACCCAGCTGGGGTTTGACAGGCAGGTGCTGGCCAAGGTGACCTGTCTGGGAGGACGTGCACCAGGCTGTGCTGCTGGTAGGGAGAAGTATTTGAACACGTGTTGTCTGCTATGTAAATACATTTCAAGGGGTAGCACTGTTGTAGTTAGACTTTTAAAGAGTAAGCCAAAATAGCTGTGAGTTTATGGTCACCTTGAAGGCACACAGGCTCAGGAACCTTGACAGTGTGCTTAGAAAAAGTAGTGATAATCACGAGTGCTTGGTAATGACCGTGGGTTTTACAGACAGAGCATTTTAACATTCTAAGCAAAAAGATGGCAAGAGAACATTGTTAGTGAGCTCATTAGTCCTCTGAAACTGCCAAGCAAAGCCATTAATGGGGAGATCAAATTTGAGAAGAATGGGATTTGCAAAGGCAATCTTTGAGGACATGGAAATGCAAGCGTTTGCTGGGGTTGGTTTCCCAGCTGTCTGTAAAACCTGAACGGAGGAGCCCCTGACCTCAGGGGTGCCTCTGCACCTGACACTCCCCCTGTCCCTGTGTGGCTCTCACTGGATGAGCTCTCCATGGTGTTGGCATTTCCTTGGATATCTCTTTTGCAGGTCGGCAGTGAATGAGGCATAAATAAATTAACTAACTAACTAACTAACTAACTAACTAACTAAATGCTCATTCATGCCTCTCTTTCCTCCCACTATTTATTTTCCATCCTGTTTTTATTTACCTTATTCTCTACATTTCCCTGGACCCCTATTGGCTGGATGTGATGGAATTTTTCCTGCTACTTCTGTCACCTCATTCTTCACTTTTACAGACTGTCATTGAGCTGTGGAGGGCTCCCTCCTCCACTGCCAGTCAGCCTGGAGTGGGTCTTGCTATGTTGGGTCCTTTATGTTGAGATCAAGGGACTTTCCAGAAACCCCCTGTGAGGAGCCTGGACCCACAGGTGGCATGAAGAGCACGGAGCCATCAGCAGGAGCAAGGTGCAAATCGTTTGGTGTGGGTGTAGGGGAGCCTTGTTTCAATGGACAGGGCCCGGCACAGAGGCACCACCGAGTCTGGGCAGGCACGGGACACTCCCAGCCCACGGCACAGCCCAGCCCTGGAGGGGAAGCAGCTCCCGAGCTGGGGGACATGTAGAGCCCCCCTTTATGACAAACACAACGTGACATGATGCACACAATAAACATCAAGAAGTCTGAGTTACCCCGGGAAGGGAAGAAGCATAGGCAAAACAAGCCATGTTTTATGAATATTTTTCCTTTCCCCAAGGTTGTAGTTCCTTTTATGTTCCATAAACAAAGCACTGTGGGCTTTTGTTCTTCCAGAAAAACACAGCCCGGCAGGTAAGGAGCAGTTCAGCTTGGAAGTTACATGTTCAGCCCTGAAAGCAAGAGGCTTAGATAATCTAAACCTTTAATATTTGAGTATTTGCACAGGACCAGTGTTATTAATGATAGGATGGATGATCCAGTGTGAAAGTAATCAGTAAAAGGTTTTTATGAGTAATATAGCAATATGAGATTGCATATCCACTGCCAGAATCAGGGCTTCAGACACAGGGGAAAACGGTCACCTTTATTTATTTAGTTAGTTATTTATTCATGGTAAAACTGGCTGGTTTTCTTTTACGGCACAGGAATTATCATCCTTCCAGTGCGGACGCTGCTTTTCCTTTTACCACTGGACTCCTTCGTGCTCAATTACTTGGGCAGAAAAGCCGCTGGCTCTGGCCTCTACCGCAGCTCTGCGCACCTTGGATTGAGGGATGCTGCACATCTGGCTGCGGCCGGCGCTGCACATCTGGCTGCGGGCGGTGCCGCGCATCCCTGCTGCCAGCCGCGGTGCCGCTGCGTGCGGTGCGCCCCGGGCAGAGCAGGGACGACCGCGGCTCGTCCCGGGCCAGCGCCCCGTGCCTGGGGCGGGAGGGATGAACCGCACACTTCGGGCGCATCACACGCTCTCAGGGCTCAGCCGGGCGGATCGCAGAGGTGAAGCCACAAACCTTGGAAACCACGGTTTGTAGCACACGGGTGGGAGCCGACACTGCCGTGAGCCGCCCTCTGTTTCTGCTCACATGCAGCAGCACTTTCCATCCCTATCAACTGCCTCAGAAGGCTTCTGACATCTGCTCCTCCGCCTGAGGAGCACAGGGGTGAAAGGTGATGCATGCTCTGCTTCGGCTGCTGGGGGGACTTAATACCAGGTGTAATTAGCCCTTGACAACAAAGTGTCCTTCCCAGGACACAGCTTTGTGAGCTACTCACAATCACAGATGTGTCTGTGCTTTGCAAAGCACCCCGGAGGACTTCTGTTGGTGCTTCCTCCTCCACGGTCCCAGGCAAGGGGGGTCCTGTCCCCAGCATCCACCAGATGTTCACATTCCCCCCCAACCCGAAACTTTAAAACACGCTGCAATGTTTGTTTCACATCTCACATACCAATTCAATTATAACAAAGTAAGAGACTAAAATTAAAGACCTGGAATGTAAAAAAATAAATATGTTAATTCATGTTGGAATATTGAAGTTCCGACTTTACGTATTTCCCTTCTTCCCCGGGAAAGGGAGAGGGGAGGGAAACTCGAGGGTCCTGGTTTGCAGCAGCCCTTTGCATCCCGCCTTCCCCGCTCCTGCCCGTGCTCCGCCTGCCTCTGTCAGGGCTCGGCGATCGCAGCGGCCGTGTCAGGAGCCTGGGAGCTTTGCTCCCGGAATTATCAGCGCTCAGCCAGAGCTGGGGGCGCGCTGAGCTCCCTGACCTCGCGGCATCATCATCAAACTATCTTTATGCAGGATCCAGCAGCCCCGGCAGCTCCTGCAGGATGTCACACTCCAAGTATCTGGGGGTCTGCCTTTATTTAGAACCATTTTCATTCAAACCCATGCAAATTTGGGATATTTTTTTTCCTTCTGGACGGAAGGCAGGTTTGGGCAGCACCTCAGCTGTGTTGGCTTTTTTTCCCAGATTTTTGCCGGTGTTTCCAGAGGAGCCCGAGGGGCTGGTGTCCCCGAGAGCTGCAGTCCCTCCCGCACGGCAGCAGCGGCTGCGATCCCTGCTCTCGTGGAAGGTGTCCCTGCCCGTGGCAGGAGGTTGGAGTTGGGTGGTCCTTAAGGTCTGTTCCGACCCAGGTACACGTGAACATCCCCCCAGAGCCAGGCAGGGTGGGGGGCCCGCCGGACCTGCTCCCACGCCCTCGCTGTGGCCGCCCCGCAGCATTTACGAGCTGAGAAATTGTGAGCGTATTGAGTGCTGCGTTTTCACAGCCCCGAGCTGGCAGAGCTGCTTCTGCAACCGATAAAGTGGGAAACTTCACAGCACCGAGTGGGCCTCGGATTCACACCCCCAGGTGTCACAGTCTGGTGTTAATGTGCTCCGAGCAATAAACACGGGAGCGCCCCGGCTGGGCAGCACAGCCTGCCGGTTTCCCCATGCTGGCCCTGCTCTTGGCGTGCTCTGGGGTTCTTACCTCGCTGGTGGGGATGGGGCTGTTTGTAACGCCAGAGAGTGAGAGGGGCAGTGCCCTGCCCCAGCCCAGCACCCCCAGCAGCTGCAGAGCAGCCCCTTCAGCCAGGGGCACGTGGGCCTCGTGCCCCATGCACCTTCCTTCCGTGGGCAATGCTCATCCGTGGCTTGGGCATCTCCCCTTGGTCACAGAGCAAGAGGAATTTACAGGGGAAAATGGCTTTGAGCCAAAGGACGGTGGATTTTAATTGGATGTTAGGAAAAATTGTTCCCTGGCAGGGTGGGCAGGCCCTGGCACAGGGTGCCCAGAGCAGCTGTGGCTGCCCCTGGATCCCTGGCAGTGCCCAAGGCCAGGCTGGACACTGGGGCTGGAGCAACCTGGGACAGTGAGAGGTGTCCCTGCCATGGCAGGGGTGGGATGGGATGGGCTTCAAGGTCCCTTCCAACCCAAAGCAGCCTGGGGTTCTGGGATTTGATGAGATGTCCTGACCCAAGCAGAGGGGAGCTGGTTTCAGCTGCAGGAGCCTGGGCATGCAGAGGGAGCAGGAGAGCCCCGGTGCCAGCAGTGCTGCTGTGGCTGGAGAGCCTCGGGGCAGCCAGGTCACCGGGACAGAGCCTGGTGGGCACTCAGGGAGCTGCAAACCCCTTTGCTGGGAATGGGGGGAAGGGGGAGGTTGCTCACAGCAGCCTTGGGAGCCTGATCACACCAGGGTGTCCTGGGAAAATAAATATTTATGAGGAAAAGCCACAAATTGCCAAGTTATTCTGCAAATTATCAGAGAACTGGAACATATTGTGGAAGGAAAAGGTATTTTCTGAAAAGACCTTTCAAGCACAATGCCTCATTCTCTGCAATGTTCATCTTCAAAAACCAAGAATGGGGAAGGATTAATGGTCCAGGGCCCTGCGAATTCGCACTTCCCGGAACAAAGAACAAAGATGTAAAGCCTGCCTTCAAATGTCCCTGTTTTCTACAAAGTAATATAATTTTGCTTCTGTCATCATTTCAAGAAATACTTTCTCCACAATGATTTCTCTTCCAAAGTCAAAGAGTTGAAATCTTGCAAAAA
>VXBC01001494.1:63321-107143 GCA_013399945.1 Ploceus nigricollis | reverse complement strand
GGCTGCTTTTGTTCTTGTTCCTAATTACCCTAAACCAGGGACTGCTGCTGACACGCTGCTCCCAGCTCAGCAGCTGCAGCCTGGCAAAGGCGTGGGGCACTGGAGCCTTGCCTGATGAAAGCCTCATCCTCACCACCAGCTCCAGACATCCCCGTGCACATTGTGGTTCTCCCCATTCCTGCCGCTGTTCATTGCTTCTTTGCCCACCAGTTCCATCCTGTGCCTTAACCCCTGAGATCCCTCTGGCACCACTTGGGCCGCACATGTGGCAAACACCTCCCTTTGGACACTGTCCTGGAGCCTCCCAGTGCCCGGCTGGAGCCTCCCAGTGCCCGGCTGGAGCCCGGCCATGTGGGGACACCGACCTGCAGGATCACCAGCCCTTCCCGGGGCTTCCCCGCCTCGGCATCCAGCCCCACGGGCCCAGCACACCACTGAGCTAAACCTGCCTAACGGGGCACTGCTTTCTCCTCAGGGTAAAGAATTATCTCCTGCAATTATTTTCTCTTGTCTGACGAGTTGCTGTGGCAATGTGCCGGGAATTGCTTTAGCAGATAAAGGGACCCGGCCTGTTTCTGAGGGAGGAAATCATAGTATACACCTAAATAGGTGCTTCCCCCTTTATCTCCAGTGCTCCTTCCCTCAGCTATCTGATGGGCTTCCACTGCTCATTTCACACTCCTCCTCCTCCACATCCTCTTATCCAAGTTTGTTTTGCCCATTCTTCTGATAATCCGGTGGAGTCCTCTCTTCAAGGGAGAGAAGAAAGGAACTCCTGATTTTCCACCAGCTACTGTAGGCTCTGAAGCCATTAAGATAATTCTGCTCACTGAGGCTCTGCCTTTGTTCTCAAAGCAGCTGGATAAGGATTAGATTCCCAAACACAGAGCTTTCCAGGAGGGCAGGAAACAGCATCTACAGCGCTGATGCTGTGGGGCTGGGAGACAGGCTCACTGCAGCATGAAGGTCTGGAAAACCCATAAATTCATCAGGCAGTTGCGGGTATCCTGACTAATTATCCCCCCGATAAGATTCATGTTAGACTTTCCAGTACCCAGCACGGAACTGTGGGAGCTGGAGATGCTTGTTCAGGCTGGAAAAGCCTGAGCACTCATTAAAGAAAAAATAACACCAACAATATTCTTCTCCTCCAAAGGATGCCAGTCAGTGAATGCTGGTGGGGACGAAATGCTCATCACACACACATCACAAATGCATCAAATTGCTGCTCTGTCTGCACTCAGGTCTAGCTCTGTGGTGTGAGTGTATCACGGGCTCGGTGCAGCATTCCCACCCCTCCCACTAAAGGAGCAGCTGATGTGAGGCTACAAAACCACACCAAAATTCAATTGCTGCTACATTAGGCTTTCTGACATTAGGACTTGCACTATAAATTCTAATTCTGTATTCTGTCAGTAAGTAACAAATGCTGAATTATCTCCTACCTTAGCCATACACCACTGGAATCCATTTCAAGTGCTAAAGGATGTTTTAATAAAGCCTGATTTTCCAGCCGCGTTTCTGAACCCCAGCCAGCGGCAGCAGGACAAGCGCTGCCAATCAAAGGAGAGTGTCCTCGCTCCTCGGCAAGGAAAGGTTAATTGGATGTACAGTATGAAAGGATGTGGAGCGTGAGGCGTGTGTGGCAGGTTTGTTCTGGCTGGAAAGTGGAGTGTCCCACCCCCTCTGCCCCGCGCTGCTCAGATGCCGTCCTGTTTTCACGGACACCGCCGCGAAAGCGCGCTCCTCGCGCCATCGGCATCTCTGAAAAACCTCACCGACAGAATGTTTCACAGATCCAGCACTCTCTGATTTCAGCAGAGGGCAGGCATCTGAGGCAATTCTTGTCTTCAATTATTTCCCTACAAGGCCCTGCAGGAAGAGCGTGGATGGGGTTTGATGAGCTCGGAGTAAAGGGGTCAGCTCTACTGGGGGGACGGTCCCTTCCCAGCCGCGCTGTCCCCACGCCTGACCCGTGCCTGGGTGGGGGACAGAGCACCCCTCTGCCACAGAGAGCTCGTGCTGTGCAGCCACACCAGCTTCCCAGGATTGCCTCCTTTTCCTCCCGGAGCAGGGAGCCCCATGGCTCAGGCCATGCTCTGTGGTGGGGCAGTGCCTGTTCCAGGCTGGGAGAGGCTCCTCCTGCCCCTGCTGCCACGCTGCCAAGCCCACACCCCACCGTGGGCACCACATCCCACACCAGCTCTGCTTTCCACCCCGTGGTGGGATGGGACACAGGGGCACACCTTGCCAAGCCATCCAGCTGAGGTGCCTCTCCATGGAACCTGCTAAAACCCAAGAAGTGGTTAATAATCACAGCCCCACATTTACATAAAACGAGGTGCACTACAGCAGGGGCTGGAACTTCATCTCGGTGTATCAAAGATTTTGCTGTGCAAAAGGCCCATCCTGCTTTTCAAAGGCCTTTAATGTATCCTTAGAGCTTTGTCTCCTTCAGAGAGTCTTCCAAACTCCTTTTGTTTAGTCTTTTGTTGCTAATTAACCCTCCTGAGCTGTTTGCTCTGCTCTGGATGCCTGACCTTTCATTGAAGACATTTGATATTTTAAAGCTCCGATTAAAATATTTCTTTTAAGTGCTTTTTCAACAGACAGAAGTCTTTTAACGTAAACAAAAATGTATTCTCTTAAATAGTTGTATTTGCTAATATATATCATTTTGCCACAACATTTTATAAACTGCACAAACAAAAAAATGTATTTGATTAAAAAAAAATTGGGATTTCGCTGCTTATTTTTAAGTGTTTGCTTGACACCCCAGTCTCCCACCCGTACCACCATGACCTGCAGCTGGCCCCAGGTGCTCTGTGCCATGGATGCCCACAGCAAATGCCCACGGAGAGGATGCAAAGCAAAGGCAGCAGCTCCAGGCTGAGGGTAGGTCAGTGAGGGAGACACACCTGCCTGGGGAGCCACCGTTGAGTTTCCTGGTTTCCACAGATCACAGGCACCACACAATGGCACAAGCTGAGCACATAATCACTGGACATACACTGCAGGTATTTTTACCATATTTCAAAGGGTTTTCAAGCCACTTGTTACTATTCCGTTAATATTTCAGGGCTAGTGATGGATGTATTTCAGGATGTGTGTAAAGGAGCAGGGATGTCAGCACAGCTGGGTATTGGACAGGCACCCAGCTTTTGGAGTTTACCAAAAACCTCCTCTTGCATCACCGTTTCTCTCCATTTGGAAGCTTCCCTGTCCTCAGCTGCGCCCGGTGGGTGCCCATCTGCACTGCCTGGAATGTTGAGTGCTGCAGCATTCACAAGTGTTGGAATTCTGGCTGCTCCTTGGGACAGCAGAAGAGCCTGCATGTGTTGGGGGCTTAGGGCCAAAGGCTCCTTGGGGAGAAAAAGGCTTGTTTAGAGAAGAACACGGATTTCTGCCAGCTTTGGCAGACACGAACACCTTCAGCAGCTGAGGTGATGTGCTGCTCTGCACCTGTGCTGCCCATTTTGTGTCCCTAAGCTACCACTGCCATTACTGTTCATTCTACTTACAGAAACACTTGTGCCTGCTTCTGCATGTGACTGCATTGTCGTTTACTTCCTCATGATTTAAAATATATTTTTATTTCATACATTGCTGAAAGTGCCTTCAGGCATGAAGTTCTTCCCTTTCTTTTGCAACACTTTCCCAGCCAAGCATAATTGTTTCAAAACAACCTATCACGAACCACTCAGCTCCACCTGGAGAGGTGCCCCGTGTCCCAGGCAGGGCAGAAACCTTTTAGACTGTTAACCCCTCCTGAGAGAGGCTGCATCTTAGTTAACAGCTGCAAGTTGCACCAGGGGAGGTTTAGATCACATATTTTTTCATGGAAAAGGTAGTAAAGCACTGGCACAGGCCGCCCAGGGCAGTGGGGGAGTCACTGTCCCTGGAAGTGTTGGGAAAACTGTGGATGTGGCACACGAGAAGGTGATTTAACAGTGAACATGGTGTGGTGCTGGGCTGGTGGCTGGAGTCGAGGATCTCAGAGGGCTCTTCCAGCCTTAACAACAATGTGATTCCATGTTTCTGTGAAGCATTTGCACAGCCCTGCCCTGCCCTCCCCACCCCAACACGTGCGAGCCGCGCGCCCCAGCCGCGCTGCTCCCTGCCAGCCCAGAGAGAGCAGGACAGCAAATCCTGCAGCCAGCGAGGGGGGAAAAGGAGATAACAGGAGTCAAGTAGAGTGGGGATGTTTTCCCCTACCACAGGCTGGGAGCTGAAAAATTGACTTTCATTTCATCCCTTTTACTGCTGAAGGGCAGCAGAGCCGCGGCCTGGCTCTGCGCTGCCGGTGCTTTGTCATCCCGACACTGCGGTTTCGGCATACAGGATGGGAAAGTCCTGTCCATGCCAGATCCTGGGCGAGATTGCGAGGGCACAGGGCTCACAGGGCTGTGAGCTGGGGTCCAGGGCACCCCCTCCTCGCTCCCCCACGCACACGTGGGATGGCAGGGCAGCAAGAGCACAGGATAGTCTGGTGTGTATGGGTAATTGAATGCTGAGAAACTCACCAGACTGGGGAATTGGCTCTTTTTGTAAATAAAGGCAAATTCCCTCCACTCCCCATTCCCAGCTCCATGGCTGAAGGAGGAAAAAGGTGGTCTTGGTAAGGGAAACCTGGCAGAAGTTTCCCTTGTACTGTTCCTTCAGCTTTCCTACAAGAAGACCCAATTCTTGTTTAGCTCAAAACCATAGAACCCCATCAAAGGAGGCTGTGGAGCAGCACCTGCAAGGCTTGAGGCAAAAATTGCCCTCCAGCATCCCAGTCTGGCCTGATGGATGCCTCTGACCAGGGATAGGGTGGGAGCCTCAGAGGCCCTGGGTGGGTGCTGCTCTCCTTGCACAAGACATGAAGGTGCTGCTGCTCTGCTGAGCACCCTTCCCCTCTCTCTCAGATGAGGGGAATCCTCAGGAGAGCATGGCAGTACGATCCTCTTACCCCATTCTATGACTCTGCCTTTTCCCAGTGTATTTATGTAATATCATCTCTTCATGTAGCTCTTCTTTCAGCACATGGCAGCACAAGCAACAAGTGAAAGTCGGTGAAATTCTTTCCAGTTTTCCCTGTGATTAAAGCCCTGATATTCCAGGGAACATAAAGCACATAAAGCACAGCCACAGAATGTCAGCTACTCTTTAAACATCATTTCATGATCATAATGCTGTCATTAGGAGCGTGTTTCAAGTGTATGTCTAACAGCTCAGGGACTGTCACCTGTAACAAATTCCTACCTGGGACTTGTTTAAATCTAACAGCCTGCCTTCCTAGATCATGTTGGATCAGCCAGTGCACACCACTCCTTGGAATTAGGTTTGTATAAGGAAGGATTAGCCTTGTATAACATAATGTTACATTTTGTTGTTCTGAGCTATACTAAATGTAAATCATGTCTCAGGCACAGCAATAATTCAAACAGGAAATGCAAAAGGAAAGACATCAATATGAAAAAGGAAGATAGGCTGTATAGGAACACAGTATGTCTGGAACCGGTTTTGAAAGTCAAATACACGCCTTTATTTGCAATGCTCGGAGGCTGTTCAGTTACCCAATGAATTTCTGTGAAATAATGTCATATCTGCACCTTTATGAACGGCACAGCTGGAGGAGAATGGGAATGAGGCAGCAGCCACTCGGAGCTGGCAGAGGAGCACCCTCAAAAGCAGCACTGCCTCTGCCTCTTCCAGCTGGACAGAAACATGGAAATCTGGAAGATTACAAAAGTTCCCTTTGCAGAAAGGGTTGAAGGAAGCACTTGCTAACATCTCAGAAATAAGTAATGCAACTCTGTGTTTTAACAGTGCTTTATAAAAACCGATTATAATGGAATTAAAATGCAACACAGGGACAGAACACTTTGCCTCATTGTCTGCAGCAGAGAGGCAAAGCCTTCAGGCCCAGGACACTTTCTCCAGGTGGAGGGTTTCCTGTGCTGTGAGGAGCAATGTGCTTGAAAACCACCCCTGGACCAGCAAACGTCCCCCCTGGGCTCTGTGGAGGGGAGGTGACAGTGCCACGGCCAGCCACGGACAGGGCAGGAGCTTCAGGCAGGGGAAGGGGCTTCTCCTGAGAGCAGAGCTCCGTGAACAGCCCAGTGGGGCCAGCTGTGGGGCCAGCATTTCCTCCAGGAGGCTGTAAAGGGTGTGGGAGGAGGTGCTGGGCAGTGGCAGCTCTGGGGCCTCTGCATGGACACGCAGCCAACACGGGGGGACCTGGGACTCAGGTGGGTGCATGGCCTCAGTTCAAAGGGAATTAAGGTATTTTTCCTTCAGCCTTCAAAATGTGATTTAGATACTGTGAGGATGTTTTAAGTTCACCCATGAAGGCTCTCACTGTCTTTCTTCTCGCACTCCTGCTGCTGCTTGTCCTGGGCAGATGAGGTGTGTGGTGCCACAACCCCTGTGGCACCAGCAGAGCTCTCTGCTAGAGCTACAGCAGAGCTTCAGCTTCCAGAGAGCTCTGTAAGGGCAGGACTGGAGATGGTCCCAGCAGGGGCCTATTGTTTGGTGGAGCAATAACCACTCCCAAATGTCCTCCCGCACTAAAGCGTGTGTGTTTCTGCAGAGATGGCTCTGCTTACTGGAACACAAAACCTCCCAGTAATTACCAGGAAAAGCTGACTCACTCCCAAAGGCTTCTCCATAAGAGCCAGGATGGAGCTTGGCAGGGCTCAGGCTGAGAAAGGAGCTCTGGTGCTGCCTCATTCCTGATGGGGCTTCCAAGATCCCTGAAATCATCGTGGCTCTCTCCTTTAATATTTCATGGCATGCGCTGAGCACTCCCATGCAGTGCTGGGAGGAGAGAGTGCCCAGGGCTGGGTGTACAGGAACAATGGGGCAGGCCAGCAAAGTGGGATGATAACAAATGCTTCCATGCATGCAGGAACCTGGGCTGTGGAAAATGATTTATGAGATTAATATGGCACTCGAGTTGTGTGGGGTTTAGATTATCGAAACCGAGGCTCGTTAGGCTTGGGAAGGAGTTAGTCCTGAAACAGGGCCAGCAACATTCTGCTAGTGCTGATCCGATTTCCACACTGCAGCTTGTGTGACTTTGGTGTGTAATATGGGTTTGTGGAACTTCATCTCCGAGCCAGAGCTGGTGGGATGTGGGTGGAGGAATCCACTGGTGGAGCTGCTTCTGCAGCTCTTGTCCAAGAGAGAAAAACACACAAGCAGCCTAATGCCACCTGTAGCCGTGAAATGATGGGAAAGAAGAGAACCACAGTCAGCTTCTGCAGTTGGTAAATTTTGACTTTGTTTGGAAAAGTTTAAAACTAAGCTTTGTTAGTCCCTGACCTGATATACTGTGGTGTCTGAAATAAAGCTAGGATTTCAAGTGCCTTGTTTTGTTTGGGATATGGCTGGGGTAGATCCCTTGAGCCCTTCCTACCAAGACCCGGGTTGTCCTGTGTTCCCTGACCTTGCAGCAAGCAGACTCCCAGCTGTGCTGGGACCCAAACTCCTGGGTGGGTCCCAGGATCATCCCTGGGTGTGGGGCTGCTGTGGCCTCAGCGCTGCTCTGGGGCTGCCATCCCACAGGACCTGCCTGGGTTGCGGTGAAGCTGCTGTGCCTGCGGGCTCTGACTGTGTGCACTTTGCTCATTGCCAAAATCCTTTGCTGTGGGCTTGCATGGTGTGAGTCCCCCTCTTGTCGGGATTGCTTTCAAACGAGGCTGGGATGACTGTGCTGTGTGTGGGCAAATCCATGCATGGTTCTGTGTGAGCAAGGACATGCACAGGGTGCTCATCCCCTTCTCGGCACAGCACCAGGGTCTCATCCTGTCTGCATTGCTATGAGATGTGGTCAGGGGACTTCAGAGGTGAAATCTCTCTCTAGTGAGGTAGAGCAACTCTCCATGAGGGCCGACCAGCCTCGCATCTATATCAGACCTAAATTCAAACCCATTATTCAGGCTTTGAAAGAAGCTGATTGTTTTCCTGCAACCTGAAGGAAAGGCACGGAGTGTTATTCCCATGTTTGCAGACCAAACCTTTCAGAGCAGATGGCAGAGCAACGGGGGAGGCTTTGGGCAGCTGCTGCTCCCCGCTGAACCGGAGGGACAGGCAGAAGGTGGGCGTCCGGAGAGCGAAGCCTGTGCAGGACTCCAGGGTGGTAATAAATTAGAGGCAGGAGCTGGAACAAGGCCACAATGAGAATTTAATTGCATGCTTCTTGTGTTTCCTGAGACTGGGCTGTAGTGACCAGGAGCGGTTCAGGAGGAAATGAAAAGCTGATACCTGGGGAATGCTGGGGTGAGGAACTGCGTACGATGAGCCCTGATGGAACAAACTGCGTCATTAGCAGGGGGACAACGTCTGAATCCACCTCGTGCAGCCTGGATGTGTGGGCTATTGGCTCAGCAATAATTTCTCACTCGAGGAACACTGCCCAGACCAAGCGTGGTCAGACTGTGACCACCTCCTCCTGCTGCTGATTAATGCAGGATGAGCAGGCAGGGGGTGCTCAGGAACGGCCAGCCCGGGTGTCCCGGAGGATATTGGGATGTTTGTTGTGTTTGACCTCGCCCAGTCAACAACAGCCAGAGGAGAAACCTGTTCAGTCCCCGAGCACTGCAGCCCTGCGACCTGCAGGGCTCAGAAACCAGCCCGCTCTGGGAGAGGTGAGGTGTGAGCTCACTCTCAGCACCAGGGGCTCTCAGGCTTCGGCGTGTTTTGGCCATGTTTGTCAGAATTCTGCATTTTTTGGCTTTACAGGAGTGGGGAAACAGGGACTGATGGAAATAACTTGTGAGTGCTAAGACGACCTTGGCATCCTTGACTAAAAAAAACCCCTTTGTCAGTAGACAGACTAAAGAAAATACACAACATTGGATGTATCTTCTTACTGTTTGGCTCGGGAGTCCACTGTTACACTTGAGAGAAAGCCAGCAACAACAAACGTCTGCCATTTCTGTGCTGGTGCTCTCGTAAGGTCTCACAAAAACCTCATGTTATCCTTTTCAGCAGACTTGGCTAAGCATTTCAGACCATCTTAAATTCTGTTTTATTTTGAAGGATTAAAGCAAGTCAGAACTTCTCTTCAGGATGCTCGGGAATTTTAGGGGACTGTGAAATAAGATATGTGAAAGGAGGCTTTTTGTAATACACCAGGGAAAAATATTCATATTAAAAAATGAGATGAATAAATGTGAATTCAAATCCAAGTTTGTGGAGTTGTCTTTTTTTTAATTCAACTTCAACTTTTGAAGGTGATCCAAGCAGACAAGCATTATCTCTTGCTGCAGTACATCTCCTCTGTGCCCACCCTCAGCTGGCTGATGCAAAAAGCAAACCAGCCACGGGAATCCAATGCCTGCTGGCCAGGGAGAAGCTCCATGTGCCATTCCGAGCTGCTGCTGCAGCACCAGCACCCACGGCTGCAGCAGGGCTGCTGGGGGAGCCAGGGGGCTGGGGGGCTGTGTCCCCTCAGGCCCCAGGGGTGGCTGTGTCCCCCTGTGTGAAGGATGGTCTAGAGACCCTCTCCCTCATTTCTCTTGCCTCACAATTGCCACGCCACCATAAAGAGCGAGATCCAGGAGAAACCCCTTCCCTGGCACAGTTCAGGCTCGGTGCAGACGCTGCTGTTCAGCACGGGCTGTTCCAGAGCACGGCCTGGCCAGGACTTGGCAAGGAGTTGGCACGTGCCTGGCACTGACTCAGCGAGGAGCGGCCCGCTGTGATACAACTTTACCGCCTTAAAGCCAAGTGAACTTTTGGGGAAACTCCAGTGGTTTCTCACTGCTGACTCTTCATCTGTTGACCCCTCACCTGCCTCTTCACCACCGTGACAGATGGAAATCGAAACCCCCTTCTAAGAACTGAGACTGAGACCCCTACCACAGGGAGTGGGGGGAGAACTGACCTGACCTGTTCCTCTTCAGTAGCTATAATGGACCTATTCTTTATTGTGTTTGTTCACCTTCAGTGGTTTCAATAGACCCGTATGTTCCCCACTAACATTTTCAATAGACTTTCATCATTTCACTTCCCCCCCCTTCTTTTCCACAGAACTATAACTGGGCCCCCAAGTCAACCAGAATTTTTGAAGACCTCCCCGGCATGAAGACCGAGCCCCCACCGTCTGGACCAGTGAGGACTCCACCTGTGTCGGTAGCTATAATCCCCATCACCTCTCTCTCTCTTTCTCTATTCTTTATTCCTTTTCTAACACCCCTCTATCACATTCACTGCTTTAGCTCCTAATTAAGGTACATTTGTTGTGATTAAACTGACTGTCCCACTGCTGTTTGCCTTTTTGCGCTTTTGGGATCGGTGAAATGAACCAAACACGACCCCGCTGAAAAGGCGGATGGTGACACCCTGGTGCAGCCCTGCCCCCAGGGAGCTCTGTCAGTGCCCATTTCCACTCTTGGGCTCTTAATGGAAGCTTCAAATAGCACCAAACCTGGGCCACTGGGGACCCTTGGTAATAACCTTCCTCTCCCTCAGTCATACCCTCTGCCAAACCCTATTTTTTGGGGATCTCATTTATCAAGAGCCTCATCCAAAGCAATTTCATAATAAAATGAAGTACGTGCCAGTTCTCCAGTTTTTTTCCATCCAGACATAGAATATCAAATGTAATCAGGGCTGTTTAACCTCAAAAGTGGTGCTGATCAGCATCAGGCGTATTTTTACCTTTTTAGCACTTTGAATTTAATTATGTAGCAACATTGCACACGCTGTCCAAGTTTGATGCCAACTGATTTGGGTCATTTGGCTGGGCCATCTGAAATGCTGGTTTGATTCTGGGGCTGTTGCACCACTGACATCTGCCTGGCATTGTAAAACATATAAAAATTACTTCTTTTTATGGCTTTTCTTGCCAGGCCTTTAGAGGTTTGAAATTCAAGCTATGTGGATCTGATCTTCCTTCAAAGTCTTTCCTGCCAGGGATTTTGTGGTGATGTCTGAAGCTTTTCTTACCTATTGAAATGGGAAAATAATCAGTATTAGAAGATAGCATTGTCTTGCATTCCTTCTAGCTGGAAATTTTCTTTATTGATCATGGATTTTTGGGCTTTTAAAAAGCTAATTTTAAAATAATTAGTTTCTTGTACCTCCTCTCATCAGCATAACTCCTAACTCCTGTAACTTTGGGCAATTTTGCTTCTGATATTGCTGGAAGTGTTGGCAGGGAGGAGAAGCAGCCCATGGCAGGCTGAGGTGCCAGGCTGGAGGGGGTTGCATTGGACACTTGTGTTCGTGGGTGATGAGACCCCCAGAGCCCCCTGTGCCTGGGGAGGAAGGGTCCCTGTGAGGGGACAAGGATCTGGCTTGGGCCACTGCAGCACGGAGAGCAAAGGACACCTTCTCCTTCAGCCAAGGCTGGCAGAGCCTCTCCAGCCTGGTGCAAACGGATTTCTGGGTGTTAAAGATGGAAACATCCCTGGATTTGCTTAGAACTACTTGTTTGAATTTTAATCCTTAATTGAGTTCAGTTGTAAAACCTTCGTATGACCTTTTTATGAATTAGGTGCAGACAAGTAGGAAATGTTTTGCATTATCACTTAAAAGTACCCTTCCTGCTGTACCTTACTCCCACAAATAATTAGAGAGGAAAGTGGTAATTATATGAATCAATTGATAGCAGCATTTGGCTCAGACAATGCTCAAAAAGAAACTATAATTTAAGCTTAACGTGTACTATAAAGTTGACGAAGAAAATGGAAATTTATGTAAATTCCAATAGACAATTTATAAGGTTACAGACTATGTAGGATGCACATGTTTGTGACTGTTCTTTAGGTTCAGCTATTTAGGGTGGCTTTCCAGGCTGAACCAGTGCTTTCCTTTGGATTCCGCCCCCTTAAAATTTAAAAGCTTTTCAATTTGAGGAGGATAAGTCAGTTGTTTGAGATTAGATTGAAACTCTCCACTTCTTCCACTGCTGATCCCAAGAAGAGAGGACGTGGTCCCTGGGGTGCTTTGTGACCAGGCAGTGGCCAGGACGGGGGTCTCAGAGGTGCCTGCTTCATCTTGTGCTCCCTAGGAGTCATCTGAGGGGCTGGGAAGCTGAGCAGATACTGGCATGCTAAAAACACACCATCATTGGAGTCATTTGCATAATTAAACACTAGGAGCCTTTAGAGAAGCTGGAGCAGTTTCTAACAGCCAGGGCACCCATCTGCTCTGCCCTAAAATTGCACATTTCTTCTCTCACGGGCTCTGAGCCGGTGACACCTGTAATTTTGGGTGCCAGCCTGACAGTGAGGAAGGACAAAGCCCTGTCTGAGGGCACGAGTGGTGGGGGGTTTGTGGTGGGCTCAGCCCTGAATGAGGGCTTGGGGCTGGGGCTGGGCACTGCACTGGCAGGGTGTGTGTCACTGCACCACCTCTGTGTGGGGAGCTGAGGCTTCCTCTGGGCACTTAGTCCCTGTTACATTCATTCTCAAATGTAAGAGTGAAGTGTTTTGAAAACAAGGTGAGGACCAGCAAGTTGCCTCCTGAACCACATCCTATTCTTTTGCATTTTCAGTTGCACCTGCGCCAACTTCAGCAGCAAACATCACCCTTTACTTCCATTTGTTCTTTTCAGGAGCAGCAGAAGCCCAGGAGGAGTGGGTGAGCTCTATTTTTTATACAGCAACCCCCCCAGGCTCAGTCCTACTCACAGAAAACTCCCACTCGCTGAGGACTGGGTGATCAGGCTGTAAATTCCAGTGTGGAGGTGGTTTTGCCTGTTGACATCACTGTATCAGACCAAGGCAGAATTCAGCTCTGAAAAGCCTGCATTTTGGGTTGAACAGAGTCAGAAAAACATCACCCATGTTTTGAATACAGCTTAAGTTTTAAGGTTGGTGACAAGAGAAAAGAACACCTAAAGCTGTGTTTGAGAACTGCTGACTGTTGGTAATCATTGTATGTTTTATATCTGTGTTTGGAATCAGTTTATAGAATATGATTGTGAATTCAGTGAAATCCCAGTCCAAATTAGGATTTTGGTCTGGAGAACCAGACCTTGGGCCTTTAAAGGCTGACAGGAAAACTAACTTTGTGTGTTTTTAAAACAACTTCGTGAAACTCATTCTTTAATCTGCCAATTTCCATTTTCATAAAAGTCCTTTCTCCACAGCTATTAAACATATTTTAAATATAATTTAAAAAATGTAATAACCTTTGTCATCTGTTCTACAGCTTGCCTTCAGCCAGTGCACTACTTGTGAATACAGAATTTCAAATTAAATTTACTAATCTCATGGAAAAAGGACACTAGAAAATATTGCATTCAAGGTTTATACTGGCACAGCAAGCTAAGAACAACTAATTCTATCAAGTAACAAAATAAATTATACATTCCCTCTCCTGGTTGAGCTGAAATACTGCACAAAATTATTGAGAAGCTTCTCATGTAAAACCGAAGGAAAATACCAATTAAAGCCCTGTTGCTGGTGGCGTTTGGAGCGGTGAGAGCTCGGCTCTCGAGGTGATGGGAACGGAGAATCGTCCCAGGAGAGGGGCCTGTCCTGAGGCAGGAGGGGCAGGAATCTTCCACGCCTTGGTGGGTGCAGTGTGGGAATCCAGGAGGGCGGATTCAGACCATAAATGACACTTTTCTCCCTCCTTGCTCTCTTCTCCATAGGCAGGAGTTGGATTTGACTTTTCAAGGCAGTGTTCATACTCCAGGGGATCCGAGAAATCTGGAGAGCCCAGCTTGGACTCTCCATCCTGAACACAACCTTTCCAAACTGGAGTTTTAGGTGGTTTTCACCTATAAAACTGAGGTAGTGTTTTAATTCCTACCAAATAAGCGTATGCAGGAATACACTACATCATTTAACAGAAATCCAACTCATCTGGCACATTTTGTCATTATAATAGGAAAGAAATGGAGCTCCCCCAGCAAAAATACATTTCTAGGAATGCAGTCGGAAAGCACAACCCAGCAGCATCAGCCTCTCCTGCTGCTGTTCCTACAGTTCCAGTTGGACCTGGCTGTCTTCCTGTCCATGCCCCGAGTAAATTGCTCAGAAACCAGCCAGAAATAAATGGGGAGGAATCACTGTGCTGAAAACAGCGTGCTTTCATTTGTCTCCCCATCCAGCCTCCATCTGTCTGGCCTCTGGAGCTGACCTTTATTTAATTGGGACCAGGCTGGAGGATCACTCGAAAGCAGCATGCCCGTGTGTCTGCTCCCCACCGATTGTGAGGAGAGGGTGGTCCGGGTGGAGCTGCTGTCTGCCACTGCCTGCTCCTGTCAGGGCTCTCAGCAGAGCTTCACAAGGAGGTGAAGCAAAGCTCTCGTGCCAGGAAGCTGCACGGTGCTGCTCACCAGGCTGGGATTGGGAATGCAGTCCTCAGGTGCTGTGTTCTGCAGGAGAAGGGTGGTTAGAGGAGTTCCTGCAGGAGAAGGGTGGTTGGAGGCAGTTCCTGCAGGAGAAGGGTGGTTAGAGGGAATTCCTGCAGGAGAAGGGTGGTTAGAGGCCCTTCCCTGGCTCAGAGCCCTGTCCTTCCTCGCTCAGACCCTGTCCCCCCAGCTGCCTCTGCACTGCACATGAGGTTTTGTTTCGGGCAGGCTGCAGCTGCTGCACAGCAGTGTGCCACACGAGCCAGGGGCTCTGGACAAAGCTCTGGTGCTGCGTGCAGGCACTGCTCCGCCGTGGTGCCAGGGTGGAGCTCTCTCCTCCCCTGAGCGCCTTTTCAAAATCAGCCTCTTTTGTGCCTCCCTGCTGTGGCCGCTGCACTCACTGAAAGGATTTCTTAGATTTTTTCCCAGAAAAGGTGCTTGAAAAAATGTTCTTTAATGAAATGTTTTGGGGTGTGTAATCAGAATTTTTTTAATGTTTCATGTCATAAGTGCAAAGAATTTTGGCTAAAGTTGAAGGTAAGGGTTTTTTTTAATCAGCAACATGCTCATTATTCACTTCCCACTCTCAGCCAAGACAAGAAAAACAGCAGCTTTCTGATGAAAAGAAGAGGATCCATCAGGTCCCACTCACTTTTCATGAACTAAGAACTGATGTCAGTGACTGTCAGATTTAAGTGATTTTCCCCATAAATCTCCTCTTTACTGGCAAAAAGGAATCATTGTTCCCTAACACTGCACAAGCTTTTTGTTCGGGTTTGCTGTGTATAAAATTTAATGAGAACAGGCACAGAACACATCAAGAGCTGAGCATGTGTCAGTTAGGAACCGTGTGTTTGAAAACCTTTTCCTATAATTATCTCCATTTCCAGTTCCCCACGCGGCAGGATGAGGGAAGGGGGCTGTGTGCTCAGTGAACAATGGCTTCCAGGAGCGCCTGCCCGCCACAACGGGACACGGCTGAGGCCAGGGGAGAGGCGGGAAGGAGCTGGGATGATTAAAAGTGACCTGTCCCCAGGGCTGTACTTGTGTGGCTGTTCTTCCCTTTGGAGAGCTGGGGGTGTTTGTGGGCTGGCTGTGCTGACTGAGCTGCTCGTGATAACCTTGTCTGCTGCCTGTTGGTCACCCCAGCTGCTCTGTCACAACCTCTGCTCTGACCTTGTCCCAGGGAGTGCTTCTGGTCCAGACCTGTTCTAGATAGGTGCTTCTGGTCCAGCCTTGTCCCAGGAAGGTGGTTCTGGTCCAGCCTTGTCCCAGGGATGTGGTTCTGGTCATGTTTTCATCACAACATGGGGTACAGAGTGGGCAGGGTCTGTGCTGGGACACTGGGGCCAGGTGCAGGAGGAATAAGGGTCCTGCAGAGGCCTGAGGGTGCCGTGCTGTCCCGTGGGATGGATGGTCCCAAAGGAGCTCCCAGGGCTGAGGGGGCCGTGCTGTCCCGTGGGATGTTCCCAAAGGAGCTCCCAGGGCTGAGGGGGCCGTGCTGTCCCGTGGGATGGTCCCAGGGCTGAGGGGGCTGTGCTGTCCCTTGGGATGTTCCCAAAGGAGCTCCCAGGCTGAGGGGGCTGTGCTGTCCCATGGGAAGGTCCCAGACAAGCTGGGGTTGTTCGGGCAGAGCAGAGCAGAGTCACCACGGCCTCTCCCACCACGCCCCCACACCGTGCCCGTACAGACACAGCCTGTCCCAAGCTGCCTTTCCCCAGGAGGCCAGGAGACACTCAGCTGCAGGAAGGAGGCTGCAGTGCCCGTGGGCAGCTCTCCTGGGCTCACTGCTCAGGGCAAGGTGCACTTTTGGGAAGCCTGTTTGACCCTGCAGAGCCTGAGGTGTCGGCTGCCAGTCCCCAGGCTGTGCAGAACCCAGGCCTGCGGGGGAGGAAAACAAAGAAATAAACCACTTTGGCTCTCATTCTTTGAAGCAGAAATGCATTTTTTCTGTAGGGATGTTTCTTCTCTAGAAATAGGAGTAGCTGGGTGCTGGGGCACAGGAGGGAGGGCTGCAGCCAGGCTGGGAGCTGCTCCCACCGTCCAGCACTCGGTGAGAGGGCAGAGCTGGGGCTCAGGGGTCCCTGCTGCTGCAGCACTGCCAAGGGAAGAACAGAGACTTCACACTCAGTTGGTCAGAGATGCTCTCCCGTTTGGCCCCAAGGTGCAGAAAGGACCCCCTGCTTCCTAAACTCCTTCTCAGAGAGGAGTATGGCTCTGGCTGCATCTAATTCTACTCCCAGCCTTGGTCAATGGCTTATTTAAAGGATTATACAAGTGCAATTGAACCTCTCTACAAATCTGTCCTGCAGGATTAAGGATGGCAAACCACATATATGCAAAATGATTTAGTTATTTCAATTGATGATTATAATTATTAGAATAAAGGACCTTAATCAGAATTATCTGCTACACAATATAGGTAGTTATAACTACAATTATAGTGCACTACTTATTAAATCAGTAATTTCAAAGGCAGCTTAATAATTATCAAGTAGATATTGAAGTTATGCTGATGTCTGAGGGTAAATCTCTTTTGCTCAGCCTCGAGGAGTGACCTTGAGGGGCGTCCCCACTCCAGGGAGGAATCTCCAGGCACATTCCCAGGAGGGGCAGCACACCCTGCCATCCACCCCTGTCCCTGGCAGTGCCCAAGGCCAGGCTGGACACTGGGGCTGGAGCAGCCTGGGACAGTGGGAGGAGTCCCTGCCATGGCAGGGGTGGCACTGGGGGATCTTTAAGGTCCCTCCCAAACCAAACCACTCTGTGATTTTAAATGTTCTTTCAATGGTTATGGGTGAGCCTTGCCCTTGGACAGCTATTTTACAACTGCAAAATTCAGCTTTTGTGATTCATCATCCTAACTCTTATGAATATTCTTTTTGAAATGTCAAGATTTGTCATCTTAAAAGGCAGAAATCAATCAGCAAGTAAAAACAAGCACAAGGAAGTATTGTCATTTTTAATGACTTTTGAGGCAATTAGAAATTGTCTAACTCCTTGCTTCTACAAAACTCTTGTTCTACAAAGTTATTGGGGGAAAAAGAGGATTCCCATCTGCTTGAAAGCTTTTCCTCAAAATCCTGGAGACAGGGGCAGTGTTCCCTTGCACACAGGGTGAAAATCCATCCTTTGTGTGAGGACAATCCAGAAATATGTTGTGATTTTTGGGTGGAAATGACGGGGATCAACCACAGGAGCGAAATAAAGTATTTTCTTCCCCATCTCTAATCTCAAAGCAAAGAGTAAGTATTTCATCTGGTCTACGACTGCCTGCCACGCTTCACCTGCTCCACAGCTGCATTAATAAATACATAAACCATGACCTTGCTGCAATTAAACACTGAACATGGAATTGGCATGAGCCACAGTGAGCCCAGAAGGTGCAGTGCCCACTTGATTTCTTGGCTCTTACCTCGACGCAGCCTGTTCAGGACTGGTGCTGGAGTGACTTTGGAAGTGTTTACCAGGACTGTGCTTTAAGCTCAGCATTCAATTAATAAAAGAGAAAGAGGTCATGCCCATAATTTGTGTTTGGCATTGGGGAACTTGCAGATTGTCAATAGCATTTAAATTTTTTCTTTCCAATCTACTAAGGTGTTTAATTTCATTTTAACCTTAAAGAGCTAGGGCCGGTAGTAGCCACCAACGCTAAATTAACACAGCTGTTTGCAGTTATTAATTGCTGTGTCTGAATGGCAGAAGAAAACAAAATGACAAAACGAGCCCCTGATTTTGCCATCTCCCAGGTAGCACGTCCGGAGCAGTGGCTCTGGAGCTGCGAGAAGTCATCTGCAATTAGGAGTGAGTGATCTTTATTAACTGCCCTGTGCCAGGCGAGGTGCAGCCCGTGGCCTCCTCGGGTCCCTGATTTACTGCTTTTCATTTGTTGAGTGCCTGCATCAAAGCAGAGGTAATTTCCCATAACGGGGCAGGGTGTGAGTGCAACGCAGCCCAGAGAGTAAATGATTACAGCTGCTTTTGTACAATGACATTTTATTGATGTTTCTTCCTGGTCACTCTTCATTGCATACAACAAAAATAAACTGGACGAGGAAATGCCTCGTAAACCACTTTGGAGAGCTGATCTGAACGTTTCTGATTTCTGTACCTGTGACAGCGGTGAATGTGCGAGGGAGTGTTGCCTCCAAGGGGAAGGCATGGCAGTAAACGATGCAAATTGGCAGGATTACAGGATGTAATGAATCCAAAGAAGCTTTAAAAATATAATTGGAAAAGGTGTCAAGGAAAAAAATGGTTAGTCTGTTTTATCTGTTATTGGGACTCGAGCTTACAAGCTATTAAGAAATTTGCCCTTGCCAAGGAAGAAGATGAAATGTCTCCCTGAGTCCTGTGAGTGCTGTTTCTGCACAGGAGCTGTGTGCAGGGGTGAGGCAGAGCTGCTGTCACGGGCTCTTTTATTGTTCTTTAATTCCTAAGGGAAGGCAAAATCTGTTTCTTAGAAAATTCTTCTCCACATTTTGATTTCTTCTCCATTTCCTTATGCTAATGGGGCTGGTGTGATGGGAAGGATGATTATGGAATGAACTGTTTTGAGCTGCCAAGCTCCTGCCTGCAGCAGAAACTGCAGCTGGGCACTGCTGTGTGCCAGGGCCAGGGCTGGGGCACAGAGCCCCTCCTTGGGGTGGGACAGGAGCTCAGCAGTGTGAAATGGGGACACAGCAGTGTGGGATGGGTCACAGCAGTGTGGGATGGGGCACAGCAGTGTGAAATGGGGCCACAGCAGTGTGGGATGGGGCACAGCAGAGTGGGATGGGTCACAGCAGTGTGGGATGGGACACAGCAGAGTGGGATGGGGCAGGGTCACAGCAGTGTGGGATGGGGGCACAGCAGAGTGGGATGGGTCACAGCAGTGTGGGATCAGGACACAGCAGAGTGGGATGGGGGCACAGCAGAGTGGGATGGGTCACAGCAGTGTGGGATGGGGCACAGTCCCAGCAGTGTGGCCAGCAGCACCCTGCCGTGCCCAGGAAGATCACAGTGCCTTTGCCCCTTGGTAGGGTGGTACATTTGGTGTGGATTGCAGGAGCCGAGGGTGCAGCAGCTTCAGGAACCATCGCAGCAACTGCTGCTGCCCTGCAGGAATTAGCCAGGGTCTGGTTTTTGTACCTGACAGACCCCACAGTCCCTGTGCCAGCTGGCAAAGCTCCTCTCCAACTTAGACCCTGGGAGCTGAGGATAAACCTGACTGCTGAGATCATCTCTGCTGGAGAAAAGAGCCCACATCCAGGCTTTTGAAAGGAGAAGAGAAAAATAATTTTCTTGCAACATGGTAAAGGGTGACTAAATGGAAATGCTGAAGGTCCTTAAATAATAAAATGAAAATGAAGCTTAAAAAGGTGTCATGGAGGTTTGTGTACCCAATCACTCAGGTGCAGGCAGTGTACATTGCTTCTTGCAGCACAAAAGCATTTTAACTGATTAACATGCTCCAGTGACTCTTTTAACTCTGCTGTTCTTCAGCTTGGGCACTTCTGTGATCTTGGCACAAAGCAGGTGGTAAATGTGCAGGTTTTTCCAGCCAGGACTGCCCAGAGGGGCTGGGCTTCTGTAGGAAAACTGCAAAGTAACTCAGACAGGGCTTAACTGGTGCCCAGTGACAGCAGCAACTCCTCCAGACACACCCCAGAGCCTCATTCCCAGCTGGTCTGGCTGCTCCACATGTGCAGTGCCTGTGGCAGGGCTGTCCCGGGACTGTCCCCACCGTGCCTGGCAGTGCCTGTGACAGAGCTGTCCCGGGACTGTCCCCACCGTGCCTGGCACTGCCTGTGGCAGGGCTGTCCCGGGACTGTCCCCACGGTGCCTGGCAGCGCTGCCCCTGGCACAGGTCTAAGCTTTGGAGATGTTCTTGAAGTCCATTTCCAGTGGAATCCGGGGAGCCTGAGGTTTGTTTCATTAGGGAAACATGAATGAATGTGATGGGTGTCTCCAGTGCGGGTCTGAGGCAGAGGTGATGCACCGGGGTCGCTGTGCAGGGCACTGCTCTCACCTGTGGGGTCTCTGCTCTGCTCACCTGCAGGCATTGGCATCAGTGGAACTGGGCTTTTAGGCCTGTAAAAACGAACTGTATCTTAGAAAAGGTGTGTCCTATGGAATCATGGAATCACAGAATTGCTGAGGCTGGAAAAGCCCTCGGAGGCCATCGATCCCAGCCATTCCCCCAGCCCTGCCAGGGCCACCACTGACCCTGTCCCCAGGAGTCTCTGTACTCAGTACAGCCAGCCCTCTACAGGGGAATGGCACAATCTTAAAACTCCTTCCCTTTGAACTGGGAAAGGCACCACCAAACCTTGCTGCTCTTCTCCAAGCAGCTCTGGTAAAAATGATGTGGTCTGGTACAGCCATCTACCAGAAACAATCTGGGGCTGACAGGCCATGCCACAGAATGTGCACAGCACACTTGGAATTAGCTTTCAATTGATAATCCAGATGATCTTTAAGGTCTTTTGATAATGTAGATAATTTTAAGGTCCCTTCCAACCCTAATTATTCTACCATTTTATATTTTAGTTTTAAATCCCTGAGAGCAGAATAGTGATAGCCCTGATACGCCATTAAATAATGATAAATAAAGCAACTGAAAAAATGATAAATAAAGCAACTGAAAACAACCATCCAAAAAAAAATACTTGATCATGGGAGGAAGAAATGTGCCAAACACAGTTTCAAAATTAAATTTCAAGTAACGCTTTCAGAATGTCTGTTAGTCCCAGCCCTCCCTCTCCCCTCCTGCACAGCAGCAGGGCTGAGGGTGCCAGCCTGGGCTTTAATGGGCTGTTTATCCAGGGGACAATGAGCAGCAGATGACTGTGGATAACCGTAATGTGGATGCAGACATGGGGTTGAAAATGTTTCTGGAGTTGCTGAAGAAGCAGGAAAGAAATGTATGTATCTTATTTGAATGAGTTTTACCTTTTTATCAGGACAGTTGAGGAGTGTCTCCGAAATGCTGGGAGCCTGAGCAGCACCACAAATAGATCCCTGAGTCAAATGGAAATTAAGCTTTCTGCTACATTTCTGCAATAATCCATCCAAAGAGAAGCAGAAGCTACAAACCATAATAACAATAGGAGAAATTATACAGCCCCCCCATTTTTCCAGCACTGCTGTTAGCAGAACACTAGATTGATGTTGTACCTATTTTTATTTTTGCTGCTGGAACAGCTTTTGTCACAGAGAGGAGGCACACGAATTTCAATAGCTCCTATGTTTTGTGAAAAATGTGGAGTGCTGCACTCATCTGACCTTTTCAGAATTTTTCATTTCAATTGCATGGTCACCCCAGTCCTTTGCAAGAGGTTGGGCTCCCCTTCTAATGGGAAGAGGAGGAGTGCAATGGTCAACCATTCAAAATACTGAATATTAAAAAGGTCAACGGAGTATGGCATGGCAATGTGAAAATGAGACAATGCAATCCCAGGTACCTCCTCGCAGCGGCAAAAATTGTAGCAAGAACAGAAAATGTCACAACACAAATCCATTTCCAGAAGGGACAGGAGTGTGGTGTGTGCTGAGTGTGTCCTCACTGCAAAGTCCAGGCTGTGCTCCTGTGCTCCTGCAGCCTGTCCCAGCCTCAGGGGGACGGGGCTGCACAGCCAGAGGGATTTGGGATCACAGAGACATGGAGCAGCTTGGGCTGGAAGGGACCCTGCAGCTCATCTTGCTCCAACCCCCCACCACGGGCAGGGACCTGTTCCACCAGCCCAGCTTGCTCAGAGCCCGAGATTTCCTCACAGTCCAATTGTGTTTGTGCACAGTTTGTCTCCTCATTGTCCAGCTGTGTGTTAAAGGGCCACAGAAACACGGCAAATGTGTGAATTCCACAATATTCTCCATTTCCTTGTCTGTGTGTGCTGTGCTGTCCTGGGAACCTCCCTTCCCTGCAGAGCAGAGGCAGAGGAGGTCACAGCTCGGCTTTTCCCATCTTCAGACAGAGTGACAACAAAAAAAGGATTATAAGAACAAAAAACCCAAACTGGGCAATACATAAATCAATCTAGTGTTGGGGGGGCAGGGGGGGAGGGAAGAGTAATTCTGAATGGTTGCAAACTGTAAAATTCTTACTGCAAATACAGGAATACAGTGTGAGTTCTTGTGCTCTGAGCCATCAGTGCTGGGGCTTGGCTGGCACAGGCCCAGCACAGCCCCAGCCTGGTCCCAGTACAGCAGCTCCATCCTGGCCAGAGCCAGGCAGGACTCCTCAGTTTAACACCTTTCTTGGTTTGCTTTCCTTTTCTCTTTGTCGACATTCAGCAGCTCTTCATTTTCCCTTTAAAACATTTGAGAACCTGAATGATATTTACAAAATCTCACTCGTAACATTTGTTGGGCTGATTGTAACTGCACAAACACCATTTTGAGCCTTTCCAGTGTCACAAAGACGTACTTCAGTAACTATTTATTTTGCCTTGAAGAGATAAGTCAGTGTGTGATAAACGGAGATCTGAGGCCCCTGGCTGAAGGTGCCCTGGTTGGCAGGTGCCAGCCAAAGGCTACAAGGAATTGCTGTTTTTAGAAGTTCCAAACCCCAGAATTAACATAAATAAGCTTTGGTTGGAAGCAGGATTTCTCCCCAGCTGAGGCAGGAAGAATTAACTCACAGGAATCCTATCCAGCAAAGTGTTTGGGGTTTTTCTGCATCCTCAGGAAAAGGAGCTGTCTCAGCCATGTGGAGTTATTAATGGAACCACAGAGTCCCAGACTGCTTTGGGACTATTGGAACAAATACCATAAAACCCCCAAAATAATAAAATCATGACAGAAGGAGGAGCTTGGCTCATCAGCCACGGCCACCCCTCTCCCTGGGGGATGCAGGAGGCTCCCTGTGTGCCTTCCCTGCAGGGCTGAGCAGGGACACTGCTCCCCTGGATCTCTTTGGTCTCTTTCGGGGTTTATGGGACATAACCAACACTTCAGGCTCCCTTTGCAAGGTAATGTTCAGGACATGCACGTCCCCACTCTGTGCCAGGCTGGGGAGGACCCTCCCGTGAGGCAGAGCCAGCCTGGGAGGGAATGGCCCAGGGGGCTCTGGAACACATCTTGTGGCTGCAGACCAGAGAGGTTTGCACCCAAAGGGATGGAGCTGCAGGAGCTGAGTGCCCCCCTGCCCATCGTGCCTCACACAACTGGCTCCTTCGCTCTGTCTGTCACAGCAGAACGTGTGGATCTTCATTTATTCCTTAGAGGTCCTTTAGATTCCTTTAGTTCCAAGTCCCCCTTGATCCAGACTCGAGGCTGGTGTTAACCAAGTACTGTTATTCCAAAACCACAATTGCATTAGTGACTCATCCTTCATTTCCTGTCATAATGATTGTAATAGTTATTTTCTCCATGATAAATATTACGTGGTGTTTTGTTTCTTTTTTCTCTCCCAGGTAATTCTAGTTGCCTTTTTATTTTTTTAACTTCAAACTCTCATGTCATCAGCCACTCCTCGGCTCCCCTGAGAGCACAGATCTGTTCAAGCAGCTTTAAGTGACTGGAGGAGAACAAGAGCAGCCAGAGAATGGGAATGAGCCCGGGAATGGGGGCTGCCCATGGGGCTGCCTGGGGGGCACCAGAGCATGGCTGGGGCTCACGGCGCCAGGGGCACTGGCTGTCCCCAGGGAAAAGCATCTCCCTGAGCTTCTGCCAGCTCATTGTAGGGTCCCAGAGTGGTTTGGGTTGGAAGGGACCCTAAAGCCCACCTTGTTCCACCCCCTGTCTGACCTGGTAGGTGACATTTCCAGGGACAGGGCAGCCACAGCTTTCCTGGGCCTCACCCAGGTGACCTTCCTCTCAGAGGGAAGAATTTTTTCCCAATATCCCACCTAAGCCTGCCCTCAGTGGGTGGGAAGCCATTCCCCCTTGTCCTGTCACTAGCTCCTGATGAAAAGTCCCTCTCCAGCTCCCCTGTAGGCTCCCTTTGGATCCAGCAAGAAATCTGAATTATGGGAGATTGGTTCAAGCTTCTCAGACCCCTTGAGAAGCCTTCAGATCAGGCCTTCCTAAACCATTCCCCTGCTTCTCTGCTGGGTGTTAATTATTACAGCTTGCAACTCAGGAATTCTATTCTCAGTCACATCCTAGTTTTATTCTCAATACATCTGAATGGCAAATTATTCATTTGCTCTAATCACAGTAGGGTTAGGATCTTCAGCATGCCAGTGACAATATTAATTGCCTGGTGTGTGGTCTTCTCAAGAACAGAAGTTAGAAAGAATGATTCCACACCCCAAGTCATTAGGAGAAAAGCTCAATTCATTATCTGGGCGTTATTATTACTAATGACACAGTAATAGACTCCATACTAACAATAAATATCTTTTTACCAGCTCAGTGTTTTACTTAATAGCCTTTTTAACTGGCAGCTGAAGGCTTGTGCCCCCCAGCTTGCTCTGCCTCTCGTGGGAGCTGCTTCCTTCTCCAGAGTGAATCCTGGCTTTTGCAGGGTGTTGAGGGGAATTCATTAACAGCTTCCACGTTGGTGTGTCGGGTGGCTCTTGGCCATGTCTGTGTGTCTGGGCAGGAGGTGTGCACTGAGCTCCTGGCAGGGCAGGGGGACAAGACAGCCCAGCACGGCTCAGGGCTGCCCTCCCAGCCCCCACCTCCTGTCCTGCTGTCCCCCTGGGCAGAGAGGACACACAGACACCCCCGTACCTCTAGGGCACCCACAGCACTGGAGCTGTTGGCAGAACCCAGATTTTCAAGACTTTATGAGAAAGCTCTTCTGGAATGGCCCTGAACTCATCCCTGCCCAAGGGACCTGAAAATACCAGGGCATGAAGCAGATTTTTTGGTTTTTTTTGGATTGAGCTTGGTTTTGCCCCAAGGGAACAGGGCTGTGTCCCTCTCCAGGCCACCCCAGGAAGCAGAGCAGAGCTTTGTCCCCAGCAGGGAAGTCAAACTCAGCTTTGTACAGTGGGTACTGGTGGATGGGTTTGGGCAGACTTGGAGCTGTTCACGGCCAGGACATGCCCTCCCCATCTCCCAGACCCTCAGAGCACAGGCCAGGCTGCTCTGGAGTCCTGCAGCTCTCCTTCCCAGCTGAGGCTGTTCCCAAGGGACCTGGACACCGGAGCCTGGGGGAGCCCAGAGTGCTCCACCCTGCACTCCTGCCCTGGAAGGACAGGGACAGGGACAGGGACAGGGACAGGGACAGGGACAGGGACAGAGCATGCAGAGGTGGGGACAGGGTGAGGTCTACTGGTTTCCATCCAAGAAATGAATTCCCCTCCCTTCTGGCATTTAGGAGTGTTCCACGAGGGGAGAGCCTCTGGGGCTGCTCTGTCACCAGGGCTGCCACCCACGGAGTGGGCACTGTCCTGCTGCTGAGGGCACTGCTGCAGAGCAGCCAGCTGCATCCCAAACCTCTGTCCCCATCCCAGGGGGAATCTGCTCTTGGAAAAGCAACATTAAGAGACATTTCATCACTGTATCTTTTTATTTCCAGCCACAGGTATACCGAGACAATTCTGGTGGTGCAGTGGAATACAAAATGATTTATTAATGACAGGAAAATGTGCACCCTTGGATATATCCCAGAGCAAGTTTGGAGTTATTGGCAGGGTCATTACCAGCTGTTCTATTAGCAAGACCAGGAAAATAGATATTTTTATTTTAATTGAATTTCATATGAGTTGCAACCTGGCCTTTAACAAAGAGACATCATTTGAATTTATCACAGGGCCAGGCACTGGCTTTAGGCTCTTGGAGTTTGTCTCCAGTGCTGCTGAATTTTACCCCAATTGCATTCTGGCTTCGAATGCAGAAACCTTAACTAGAAAATCATCAGCACTTTTGCTTGGGTGTTTTCTAATTCAGCTCAGCCCGTGCCCAGCAGGGACCCCAGGTCTGGCATTTTTTGCTGCCCAGCAGCTCGGTGGGCAGCACAGGCTGCTCCGTGCCTGCTGCTGGATCCTCACCTCTGCTGGGCTCCAGCCCAGCCCTGGCTCCTCACAGGGCTCGGTGTCCTCACAAGCTGAAGGAAGGGAAAGGCCTGCTTCACTCTCACGGGAATTACAGCAGCTGACCTGGCACTTCTAGTAACAAAATTATGCCGTAGAAAAGCAGGTTAGTATTTTAAACATAGTGGAACTGTTTGTAATTTGTTTGTTTATAAAACAAATATCTACTTGGTATGACATTACATTGTTGAATTACTTATTTACAGCTCCAAATACCTGTGTTATTAGTGCTGCCTGCTATTGCAAACACCAAATTAATGTTCACTTATTTCTCCACTTAGGTTGTGGAGATTGTATTATGACTTCATCAATTGGCTGTGTTTTTCAAAGAAACTTATTTCAATCCAATTCCTTATGTCATGTTCCAGCCAAATGAAAGCAAAGGCCCCCATATTGCAGGTGAAATCTGTAATGCTGCGCCTCCGGAGTGACGCCTTAAACAATCAAGCTAAATCTGTCAGGGGACTTTTAATACACTGCACTGATGAAGCAAGAGTATTAAATTTATTCAACCATGAAGAAGGCTTTGATTATCCTACACCTCAGCTGTGCCAGTATGTGTTGACCATGAGTGAAAAAAAATAGGAGAAAATGAAATGTGATTAGTTCCTGATGGGCTGAAATTCCTTTAATACGCATAACAGGGAGGGGAATTCATATTAGCAGCTTCCATCAAGAATTTATTTTTTTCATATCTACTCCACAACACAATGAATCAGTGTCTCCAAAGGCTGATAACGTTCTTATCAATACCTGAATGGGAACAGGTGGGATGACACAATTATTGCTGGTGTATTGTCTGCATTGTGCATGGCTCCTGAGCCCTGGAAATGTGCCCCCCAGTTTCACTCTAAAACAGAAGTGGTGGTTGGTTTTGGTCATTTTTTTATGTCAGTAGATTTGATTGAGCAGATTTGGAAAACTGATTAAGTTACAAGGTTTTAAAAATTATTTTTGAGCTGAAACTTAACAAAAGCCTATTTTTAAGAACTCAACAAAAAAAACCAAAAAAACCAAAAAAAACCAAAAAAAACCTGTAATGCAGTGAGTGAGACATGATTATATGCAAAAGGCATTGTCAGCAGCTGGAAAAATTATGAGGAAGTTTAAAGGCTAATTATTAATCACCTGGCTTTGGCAGCACCACAGAATTCCTCTTCCCATGTCCTAGGGGGGTGCTGGATTTGCAAAGCTGCAAATGGTAGTTTATCTGAATTATTTTTAAGAAAGGTTCTGGCGCCCACACGCACCGCGCCGACATTTACAACTGAATTATTACAACTCCATGTTTTACTTCTCTGCTGCCTCCGCACTTGTTTCCCACCTGCTCATTGTTGGTGAGGGAGCGCAGGAATTTCAACAGAATTCACAAAGAAGTGAGAAATCCAGTTTCACATGCTCAGCATCGGTAATTTGTGTGCATCACTTGTGGAGGGAAAAGTGGTGTGTTCACAGGGAAGCACGGACCCAGAGAGAAAATAAAATGGCACTGCTGGGCAGGTGCTGGGGCCTGGCTGCCCCCAGCACAGGGGCTCCATGGACACCTGGAATCGTGGAGCCCCAGCCTGGTTTGGGTTCACAGGGCCCTCAAAGCCACCCAGTGCCACCCCTGCCCTGGCAGGGACACCTCCCACTGTCCCAGGTGCTCCAGCCCCAGTGTCCAGCCTGGCCTTGGGCACTGCCAGGGATCCAGGGGCAGCCCCAGCTGCTCTGGGCACCCTGTGCCAGGGCTGCCCACCCTGCCAGGGAACAATTCCTGATTCCCAATATCCCATCCATCCCTGCTCTCTGGCAGTGGGAGCCATTCCCTGGGTCCTGTCCCCCCAGCCCTGGTGAACAGTGTCCCTGTTAACATGGGATTTCAGCTGGGTGGGTGCTGGGTTTATGCAAATCCTGCAGCACCAAGGCAGCTGCTCCCCCCGATCCCGCGTTTGACAGATGTGAGAGCTGCAGAGCTGGAGTGTGTTAGTGGCACTCATGCTGACGATGATAAATGCAGTCTTCATCTGGCAACTTCAAGGTTCGCTTTTTTTTTTATTTGAAGAGGAACATGCATATGGTTAAAAACACAACATTAATAATCCTTCCCTGCAAGCAAGATTGATACACGCAGCATAAATCCCCCTGCAGCCGACGTGGCTGCTGGCAGACACAGAGAGTGTCTCCTGCCATCAATACTTGGGCTGAGGGTTGAAGTCCGAGTGAGGATTTTGCTTTCCCTGCCAGAGGTGCACCCTGCAGGCGCTGGGCAGCCCTGCCCCAGGACTGAGCAGTCAGAGATGTGCCACAGCATCTCTGGGGAGGCACAAGCTGCTCCTCGCAGCACCGGGCTCCGTGCAGGGCTTGCAGGGGCCGGGGTCTCAGCAGCAGCAGTCCCACCCCACACATGAACAGCCTGCTCTGGTGCAGAGCAGGACGGGAGGGAGTTCTTCAGGACCCGCTTTGTCAGTGCTTTATTTCCTAACGATAACAAAACCTTTCTTCCCTGTGTTTGTGAAGGTGTTGTTTAGGGTTTAACGAGGCTGCTGACCCAGCAGAGGGGCCCTGGTCGGTGGCAGCAGCCAGGACTCCTCTCTCACCTGTCCCTTGGGGCATTATCCCCTTATCCCACCTGCTGTTCATGGCAGCTGCAGCCTCGGTGCTGAGCCTCGAGCACGGCCAGGGGAGAGAGATGTGGGAGCAGAAACCTCCAGCCCTGGTGCTGTGGTGTCCTGCACCATCCCCTGATCTCCCTCAGACTGGGAGATACATCCAGGGATGCCTGTGAGCAATCCTGGCACAGCAAAGAATCCCTCACTGCTGGGCAATGAGGTATTTGGCCTTTACTATGCAAGAGACCTTTTAATCTCCCATTTTCTTACAGAAATTGTGAGTATAGGGCTGTAAAAACATGGCCCCACCCACAGCAAGCTCAAATGGGAGCCAAGCCATTCCTGAGCATGTGAAATAAATTTGGGGTATGGCAGGGAAACCGGGAAAACACAAGACACACTGAGCATCAGACAGGAAAATGAACAAATGCTGGAGGTGCAGCCTTGGTGGGAGCCTCAGAGGTCTCCGTGCTCTCCGAGCTGAGTGCTGGCTGAAAGAGGGCTGGAGCTGCAAGCAAATAAACGTTCTTTGTTATTTGGTTTCGCCTGTGTTCATGGAAACAAAAATGGCATTAAGAAATACCTGACTTCACTATCAATTTCTATTCCCCACAGAAGCCCAGCCAGGGCCCCTGGCTTTGGCCTCGCTGCTTGGTGCTCTGTGAAACGTTCTGCAGCCTGTCTGCCCCTTCTCCTCCCCACTCAGACAGTGGATACCAGGTGAGAAACAGGAGTCTCCACAGTATTTCCATAGCTCTTCAAGAGGTCCTTCCTCATTTCCAAAGGGTTTCTGAGCAATGAAGAGCATCCCCCTCAGCGACGTTATGCAGACAGAAGCAGAATGCCAAGGAAACACAAACCACAGGTGTGGGAATACCTGCAGTGGCTCTCCGTGATCTCCTCTGGCCTGGGGCCTGCAGAGCAGCGAGGAGCAGAGCTCGGCATGGCCTCCCCACGCTCCAGAAGCCCGTGGTGCCGAGGCCTGGGCGCTCCCTGTCAAACACACCTGGTTCCTGTTCTCTGAATGGCTTCTGGAGGTCCCACAGCTGCTGCCCCTGCCGGCTCCGTGCCTGTGAGTTCTGCTGCTCCTCTGGCCGCGTTGCTCTCCCTCCTGCTGATATCCAAATAAAGAAGAAATATCTTGTTAGGCCTGTTTTGCCTTAGGTTTTTTCCAGCTACGTTTAAGACTTAGCCTCCATGTCCAGCTTTGTTGCCCATGAGAGGAGGCAGGGGTGGTTCTGAGGGATGGCTGCGGGTGTTTGTGTCTGTGCAAGTGCTCTGAGGGACACCTTTGAGGAGGCTCCCTGTGCAGGGCTGGGTGGCCACGGTGCTCGAGAGAGGGAGCTTCTGTCCCTGCTGTGCAGAGCCCTGGCTGTCTGCAGCTGTCCCCTGGGCAGAGGTAAAGCAGATCCCACTGGGGAAACTCTGGGGAAGAGGAGCAGCAGGGAGCAGCCTCCAGGCCAAGGCTCAGGGATCATCGTGGTGCTGCTCCCTCCGGGGCCATTCTGTGTGTGCAGGGAACAACAGGAACCTCCTGAGCCTCGAGGGACAAAGCTCCGTGGTGTTTTCTGCCAGAGCACTGGCATTAAAGTGGGCTGAGGCCAGGATGACCCTCCCAGTGCCAGGGAAGGGTTTGTGCAGCTGCTGTCCCTGGGCGGGCGGTGGCTGCTGCCCTGGAGTCCCCCTGGAATAAACAGCAACAGGGATGTGCTGAGCAGGCTCTGGATCTCATGTCAGCTGCGAGGAACCCTGTTAATATTTCACTAGGATTCAGACAAAAGCAGAGATGAAAAAGTGAGAGATTCACAGTGTCACAGAGGGATATTTGCTGATGGAGAGGCAGGCAGCTTTTTTTAAAAACTATGGGGGACATCATTTGCAACTCATTCCTGGGAAGAGAGAAGTCCCATGACAGATTTCAAATCTTTGGCACAGCTTTATAACTTTATCAAAGAGAGGCATCAAAGCAAGAACTTTGTTCTGGAAAAAAAAAGGCAGAAAAATAATCTATAGAAACCACAACAAAATATAAGATCAGGGTAATCATGTTGTACCATCAAAAAGGTGCCATTTTTGTGCCTTTTGTGATGTTTTCTTTGTGACAGTTTGGTCTCAATGGCACAGTGAAAATAACTTGCTTGTCTTGTGATTGACAGGAAATTTAAATTCTTGCAAGCAAATGCCAGCAGGAAAACAATCTCAGCCCACATATTGCACACCTTAACGTGATACTGGATTGAACCATCCTCCTTGGGAGTTAATGGGTAATTGGAGCCATATGGCACCCAAAAAAGGGCAAATTTGGGTTTTCAGCAGAAGAAGTCACCTGGGAAACTGTCTACATTTAGTTACTTATCAATATTCAAGGCTATTGCCAAGACAGGATAAAGGCATAAGATGGAAACTCGAGAGCTTGAGATAACACAGGCCAAGAAATGCAGCAAGAGAGAATTTAACTGCAGCAGCTTCTCCTCGCATTGACCCGGCCATCATCACAGAAACAATGCCAGCTGTTTTCTGTCATACCTGCACTGAGCAGTCCAGGGATGAACACTGTTAGCACTGCTGCCTTTTATAATCTTTTCTTCCCCCTCTATGTGTTTGATTAAAAACCGATCAGTATTTTTCTCTCCCCTTTTTTTTCCTTATTTCTTTCTCTGAAATCACCTTTCCATCAGTTATCTCTGGGTGGACTGTCAGTGAAAGAGCAAGTGCACCTTGGAGTTCAGCGGGGAAGGTTCAGTGCCATGGAGCCAGCCAAAGTGACAGGTGGGCAGCTCCTCCTGGCTCAAGGGTCAGCAGCTCCGAGGAGCCACTGGAGAATGAGAAATGTCTCCTTGGAGAGCAGGATGTGACCCCAGTGCTGGTGGGGAGTGCTCAGGGCCAGCAGGATGGAGCTGATGGCCACCACAGGCCCTGCTCCAGAGCGAGGGGTGATGCTGCTGTGGGGATCTCAGGAAGGCAGGGTCACCTCCATCCTCTGCTTCCTCCCACGAGAAGGAAACAGGAAAGGAGCAAAGCTGCAGCCATAGTAACTCTTGGCTGGTTATCAACACCCAGCTTGGCAATGGCTCCTGTGGCTCCCCTGGAGCATCAGCAGAGAGCACTGATCCTCATCTCCTAAAGAATCACACAATCACTAAGGCTGGAAAAGCCTTTTCAGACCATGGGGTCCAACCATCCCCCTAGCACTGCCAGGGCCACCACTGCTGCATGTGCCCAAGTGCCACACATTGTTTGAGAGCAAATCCCTTCCCTGCCAGGCAGTATCCCCTCCCTCTGATCCTCAGGTGAAGTTAATCCTCAGGAAGGTGTCTCCTCCCCGCTGCTGCACCTCCATCCTCTCTTTGCAAAGTCACAAAACATGGCAAAAAGGTAATTTATTTGCTTTATTCTGCTTTGGGACAGCTTTGTCCAGGCATGGCGGCCTCAATTTTAATTGATTATACTGCACTTTCCCTCAACTTCTCCAGCAAATATGATGCAGTGCTGCACCTCAAGCACCTGAGCAGGAACCTGCTCCAAAGACCTTATCATTCCCATTTTTCACACATTCTTTTTGTGCATGCGTGTTTGGTATTTCACTCTTATCTCCCAGCCTGCTGCAACAAACCAGTATTTCTTAACAAGAGCCATTCTCAGTCTCAGACCTAATAAAAAGTCTGTTTCACACAAGGAGGCTGCCGGCCCTTCCTTTTCTCTGATGAAAGTTGTTATTGTTTTGCAGCTGAAGCAAACAGAAAGCGTTTTTGCCCATGCTTTAGTCAGTCTGCCACTGATGAGAGGCTTGTTCACAAGCAGCACACCAAAACATTCACAAGGAAACAATGGCTTTGCTCTCCCTCAGAGGCCTGCCTGCCCCAGGGACGCACAGCATCAGCGCCGTGCCCAGGCAGAGCCAGCCCCAGAGGGGCACTTGGCCACTGCTGCAGCTGGGAAGGGGCACCCAGCCCCGCCTCCCCACAGCACAGCTGGCACAGCTGGCACAGCTGCCCAGGGCAGTGCTCAGCCACCATCCCTGGCAGGGCTCAGAAAAGGTGGGGAGGTGGCACGTGGGGACACGGTGTGACGGTGACCGTGGTGGTGGTGCTGGGCTGAGGGTCAGACTGACCTCAGAGGGCCTTTCCAGCCTCAGGGACTGTGACTCCATGGGGTGCCCGGACAGAGGTGCTGGGCAGAGCCCCCCTGGCAGCACGGAGAAGGTGTTCCTCAGCGACTCCTGGAGCAAACAGGTGAGCTGCAGGCCCCGTGGTGCTGTTGGGCTCCCCAGCAGCACGTGGGGCTTTTCCCACCACCCTTCCTCTGTGGCATTCACATTCTCTGAACAGAGAGACATAGTTCTCCCTCTCAGGATTTTTCCTGGAGAAGCACAGAGAGAAGAAGAGAAAACAATTCTTATCTCTGCTCCTGTGTTTTGCACATGTGGAATGTGTTTGGAGATTGTTTACCTGAGGTGATTGCTGGATTGGATTCTGGTGAAGGTGTTTGGATTCATGGACCAATGGATCCAGCTGTGTCGGGACTCTCAGCAGAGAGTCACAGGGTTTGTTAGTTAGATATAGTTAGTTAGTAAGTAAGTATGATATAGCAAGTAAGTATGCATATCTCTTTAAATAGTATATTAATGTAAGATAGTATAGTTTTAATAAAGCAATCCTTCAGCCTTCTGATCTGGAGCCAGAAACAAAGATTTCTTCCCGTCAGGGATCAGCAGTTATCAAAACAAAGATTCCTTCCCCGTGCCCTGAGCCTCACAGGTGAGGCAGGGCAGGGGATGGCACCAGGACACACAGGATTATCCTTACACACACCCCCCTGTGTGGGACTGCAAAGCTGAACGGGACTGAGGCATCCCATGTGGAAAAGGCACCCCACGGAATGCCTTCTGTAAGTAAAAGTGGGTTTCCTCCGAGCTGGCAGCAGTACCAATGTTTTATAAACACACATGTTGTTGGGAAGGTTTTGCTGCTCACACACAGCTCTCGTGTCCATGCCAGCAGCTGTTGATGTCAAAAACCTGTAACTTGGTTCTCCTTATGTCAAGCCCCAGTTTTAGATAAAATTCTAATAAATAATGTCATTTCTCTATTCATTTATTTTAGCAAATAATTTTAAGGATGACTGGATCCCATGCAGAGCACGCTGCTGCAATGCAACGGGACTAATTAAGAGATTTCCCATCTAAAAAGTGCTCAAACACATTACAGGAACAACTTTAGGTACGCACTCCATCTCTTGGAGAACTTTCTTCTCTTTAGCAGGTCCTTGAGGACAGCTCCTGTGCAGAGCTGCCTTCCCCCAGCCCTGGGAAAAGGCAAATCCTGGCACATTCCAAAGAGGAGGGCTGAAGCTCCTGCCCTGAAGGTGAGGACAGGAGTTATTCAGGGTGGTGGAGCTCCCTTGTTCCCCTTGCCTGCGAGGAGCAGCCCAGGCCCCTGGAGAGCTGTGCCCTGCTCTGTGCAGCCAGGACTGCTCTGAAGTGCTGGCAGGGGCTGGGCTCTGTCTGTGCCACACCTGATTCGGGGGGTTTGGACACTTCAAAGCCCTCTGTTCGTTATTTTCTCCATGTTAGTTACATTTCAAAGTCAAATGATTTTTCAATGCAAAATTCTATTGTCATTTAAATCATGTTTGTTTTAAAACATCAAATAAAGTTCAATAAAATTTTGGTTTTAAAACACTGAAATCAAGTGTTTCAGTCAAGCGACACATTTTGTTTCAACAGTTTAAAAGGAACGTTTTTGATCTTCCATTCCCAAAGAGCTTGTCCAAACGAAGCCATTAGTGCTTACACTTACAAAAATAAAGACTTTTGAAGATTATCATCATGACAACATTTCAATTTCATTAACACAAAATTGTTTTACTAATTCAAAATGACTTTAAATTGTGCTAGAAATTTTTATTTCTTTTAATTTCAATTTGTAGATGGAAAATTAATGCATTGAAAAAGAAAACAGATCCTGCAGATACATAGGAATTATCATTTGTTATGCCCAAACCAAGTTTTGCTTTAAAGTCAGAGATGATTTAAAACATTAGCACTAATTAGAGTAAAATCTGGGGATCCGAAGCAGCTACGCTCAAATAATTTAATTTACAATATTACTAAAATCATTAGGCTGATGATAAATGGGAGCCCAATGGGCATCAAGTAGGAGCAGGGAAAGGATGTTTTTAGATTTGAGTGAATGCCAAAGGTGCTAAAAGTAGGAAGGTGCCTCCTGGTGGGGCAGTGCCTGTGCCAGCAGAGGTTTGGTGTGGGAGGTGGTGCCTGAGCTCCCAGCCCTGCTGAGCTGGCACTGCCCGTGTCTCCTGCGGGGAGGGACGCAGGAGCAGCAGGCCTCTCTTGCACAGCCCTCGCTGCTTTCCCAGCTGCTGAGAGCAATCCCAGTTTGCTGCAGCCCTCCGTGGCCAGGCTGTGCCCCGGAGGCTCGGGTGAGGGCAGGGCTGCTCCTGCCTGCCCACGGCTCCATGAACCACCTGTGTCCTTCACACACCTGGCATGGTGTCAGGAGATGATTCCTGCCTTATCCCTGAAATCCTTCTGCCTGCAGCAGGTGACAGCTGGGATGAAATGCCAGTGTGGGCCAGCCAGCACGGGCTGTCAGCTGGGGTAACGGGAGGGCTCCGAAGGTTTAATTTCCATTGGAAATGATTTTATATGGGAGAACCGTGAGCAACAGGGTTATATAGCAGCTGACAAATGTGGCCACATCACTTCATGTTTGCTTCTGCTGAACTAACTCTTCACCTTTCTTCCTTTTACACTGTTGGACTCACATTTCACTTCAGATCTTCCAAATTCTTGCAGAAGAGATGCTCCCAGTGTTTGCCTTCTGCAGAGCAACAAACCCAGAGAATCCCCAGCTGGTGCTGCTCTCTGCAAACACTCACTGCCTTGGTTTAGGCTCTAAAATGGGTGAGCACAATCCCCATGGCAGTGCCAAATACACCTGGACTGTGGTGCAGCTGGAATTGCCAGAGGATGGAAATGCACCATCCTCTGACCAGACTGGTCAACCTCACCATAAATTCTGTACTTTTTGAAGTTCAGTGAAGTGGAATTCTACAAAGTCCCATGCAGGTGTGCTGCTGGAAGTCAGGAAGTGCCACTGCAGAGGCTGGCTTTGATCCTGGCAGAGCAGCTCCCTGCTCAGAGGGGGGCTCAGAGGGGCTTCAGCAGGACCTGGCCAGCATGGCACAGAGCCCCCTTCCCCTGGCCACAGCTCCTGTGTCCCCCTCCCTGCATGCAGCCTCCACTGACTGCAGGAAAGCTGGGGAAAAGAAACAACCCTGAGAATGTCACCCTTCTGAGCTGGGGACGCTGTGGAAAAGGCTTGGTTTGGGGGACCTCGTTGGGGACTGTCTATCTGGGTCAGTTTTGCAAGAGGAGGACTTTGATTATACAGAAATGTGAGCTCAGGAGCTCTGAATGTGAGCCTTCACCACGTTTCCTTTTCTGAGTGCCCATCCCTTTATTTTTCTCTCATGACTCCTTAGCTAACATGACGTTAATTGTGATTGGAAAATGATTGAGCCTGCGAATTGTGAGACTGCTCTCACTTCAGAATGTAGCAAGTACTGCTCTGATTAGATTGCTCTCTCCTTTCATTGCTGAACAACTTGAACTTAAAAAGAATTTAGAAGTGAATAATATTTGTGCTGAGAGACTCTTTCTGGCACACTGGTGAATACAAGTGTGAAAGACAAACCTGCTCTCACTGACACGCAGAGCGAGCCCTGGCTTTGTGTCCAGAGAGGGGCAATGGAGCTGGGGAAGGGCCTGAGTTCTCTGGCTTCAAAAGCAATCACAGAGGAATCCCAGGATCATTTGGGCTGTAAAAGCCCCCTCCAGACCATCAAGTCCAAACTCTGCCCAATCCCCACCTTGTCCCCAGCCCAGAGCTCTGAGTGCCACCTCCAGGGATGGGCACTCCAACCCTCCCTGGGCAGTTCCAATCCCTGACCCCCCTTTCCATGGGGAAATTCCTGCTGCTGTCCACCCTGAGCCTCCCCTGGCCCAGCCTGGGGCTGTTCCCTCTCCTCCTGTCCCTGTTCCTGGGAGCAGAGCCCGACCCCCTCGGCTGTCCCTCCTGTCAGGAGCTGTGCAGAGCCACGAGGGCCGCCCTGAGCCTCCTTTTCTCCAGGCTGACCCCCTTCCCAGCTCCCTCAGTCTCCCCTGGGGCTCCAGCCCCTTCCCAGCTCCATTCCCTCCTCTGGAAATGCTCCATAACCTCTGCATGTTGCAGAGAAGGCCATTTGCTATTTTAAAGCTGATTAATGTTGGATGAGCACAATGATTTACTACCCAGAGGGTGAAAACCAGTGAAGCTGCATTTCACTGCAGAGCACTATGGCATGTCCATCAGGTGACCAGGCAGTGCACTGCAGGGAGATGAATTTGATTTTTTAATAGCAATTTTGTTAGTGAATGACAGTGTCAGGAAGGGAGAGGATTCCAGAGGAGGCCTTTCCTCTGCAGAAATGTCGTGTTACCCCCTCGGTTTCCAGCGCATGATGAAGACCTGAGACCACTTTTAACAATAAGAGTCATAATTATGCCTCGTCCTTTATTTGGTGAAGAATCTTTGTCCTGGTACAGAGTCCACAGCCCGTGCCCTTGGGCTGTGCTCAGGAAAGGAGGGGAGGAGCAGGGACCCTGCTGCCCACCAGGGACAGAGGAGCAGCCACGCTGCAGCCCCCCTTGTGGGGACAGCACCCTCAGGGCTCCTGTCCAGCCCCCAGAGCTGTCAGCTGTGAGCAGGGGATTCCAGCAGACAAAAGCCTGTGCCCAGAACCAGAGACAGCTTCCAGGAGAACTGGCAGCTAATCCCATTCTGGGGCAGCACCCCTGAAACCTCTTCCCTCGGTGGGGCCTCGGTGCAGGGTGGGCACTGCCTGGAGAGCAGATCTGCAGCTGCTGCAGTCAGGAGCTGGCCTAAAACTCTGCTTAGAAAAATTAATAACTCGCCTTTTAAGTCCTCTTTCTAGAGCCTGCACAGCTGCAATTGAAATGATAATTTTAAGAATTAAAATACAGCAGAGAAACAGCGACGACTTTATCAAATTATAAGTACAGAGCATGTGTTTTCCTTCAACCTTTATAGTGAAAATTATTTTCATATTAAAAAAAAATCAAAGAACTGTTACTGTATTCCCGGGGTTTTAAAGAAGTAATGAGCAGTAAACTCCAGCAATTATTCCAATACATTATTAAATGTCACTGTTAAACAGCTGCACACTCTGAAAAGGAAGAGGCATCAATTCAGGGAGGAAACTTTGGGCTGATTTCACACTCCTTCCCTGTGATGCCTGGATAATTTTATGCACAGCATCACCAATAAAAGTAGAGTTTTCTTGATATCTATTTGACTATGAGTTTAACTGAAAAGCCTTAATACCACGTTGTGTGTTAATTCAAGCAGTAAAACCCCCTTTCGTGCTCCTAAATGATACAAAATCAGGTCTATTATCACATTTCAGACATGATATTCACTGACACAAAAGGATTTGTGTTGCTTTACCCATCCACAACCTCAGAGTTTGCAGTTGTCTTTATCCCCAGCAACAATTACTCCAGCAAGGGCAGCTTTAATGAAATGTCACACTTTAAACCCAAAAATCAAGATCAAATATCCAAGGTGAAACTGCCCAGATCCTTTGGAGGGTCAGGGGGAAAGACACCTTTGGGGTTTTCTGTCAAGTGTTTTATTATTTCTGATAATCACAGTGGCAACATGTTTTATTTATTATATTTATATCCCAGTGAGTATATTGTTATTCCTACTTACAATTTGACACGTTAAACCCTACACTAACAGGAAACTAAAGATGCAATAAATTCTGACCCAGTACAAAATCTTAGCAATTAATAGAAACCCTATTTTTTCCCACTGAAAATATAGTTCATATTTTACTCCTAATTCCTGCTTTCCTGCCATTTCACATCCATCTGTGCATAAGGATGCACTCCCCCTGCAAGTCCAAAGCCAGGCAGCTGTGGGGGCTGCTGGGGTGACCACAGGAAACCCAGCTGGGCTCACGGGTCCCTGGCAGGGATTTTACAGGAGTTGGGTGGGAGGATGGTTCCAGAGGTGTGCAGCTCCATCAAGACACCGACAGAAAAACCTCCACTAAAATGAGGTAAGTTTTATAAAAAGATTGTCTGAGAGAGCACAGGTCTCCTGAAAGGAGGTGGTGGTGAGGCTGGGGCTCTTCTCCCGGGGACAAGCGACAGGACAAGGAGAAACAGCTGCAAGGTGCACCAGGGGAGGTTCAGGTTGGATATCTGGCAAAATTGCTTCACCAAAAGCGTGGTCAGGCATTGGAACAGGCTGCCCACCATCCCTGGAGGTGCTCAAAGAGCACCCAGAAGGGGCACTGTGTACCCAGGGCTGGCGGGCACGGTGGTGGTGGGTCAGAGGCTGGAGCTGAGGATGCTGGAGGTGTTCCCAAGCTGGGGGATGCTGTGTAGGTGTGAGATACCCCGGGAGTGCCACCCGCCAGCAGGACAGGCAGTCTGCAGAGTGACACAGGCACAGTTTGTCTCAGGACTTACTTATCAATTAAGGAGGAATTTCTAACGCCCCCAGAACCGGGTGGCAGCTGAGATTCCTGCAGTCACAGCCTGCTGGTGGTAACAGGTGTTGTTAGGATGAAGTCCAGGCTTTGTAACGTAAACAAATCATTAAATTGTGGAAACAGTTATAATCCATTTTATAAAAACATCCTGAAGTCCGTCAGAGGTCACTCACTGTATGGTGTGATCAGGAAAGGAAGTGATAGTGCCTAAAAAATACCAGGCAAAGAACCTTCAATTGACCTACAGGAAAACTGCAGAGATTTTAATGGAAAAAAACGGAATAAAGGGAAAATGAATAGCATGAGGGGTAGAAACTCAGAATAATATTAAGGCAATAAGAAAAATCTAGCTATCTAGCAAGAATCAGAACAGCAAAAACTACTTTTCTAATTAATAAACTGAGGAAGTGTAATATAAATAAGGCCAGTCGGGGAGGGTGTACTGGAAATTGATCCTGTCAAGCCGAATTGACATCTTCTTTTAATGAGGTGATGAGCTTGGTTGATAAAGGTAATAGTGTTGTGGTAATGGGTGTCTGTACAGCATCTGAATTGCAGCACATCACGTTTTAATTAAGCAAGCAGAACAATGTAAGGTGCAGGTAATAAACAAGCCGAGTGCTAACGAGGTGCGTGCGTGGCTCTGGCTGGGGCTCTGTGAGTCCCAAACCTCTCACTCCAGACACTCTGGCTGCCTGGGGACAGCATTTCCCATTGCATATGGTCCTTCCCAGCCTTCTGCTCCTGGGTCACAGCATTTGGGCAGCGTTTTTCAGCTCCAGACAGCAGGAGAGAAGCTTCACCGTGCTCTCTCCATCTCAGATGCCACTGTTGTACACAGCTGTTCCTTGCATTCCTTTTTTTCCCAAAGCAATGTGTGCTCTCTGCCTCTGGTTGTTTGAACCACATTTCCCCAAGTCCAGAGGATTTGTGGTGTTTATCCCCTGTTGATTTTAACAGCAGAGGATCCACTCTCTTATTCCTTCAGTCTCTGCTCTGCAGATCATTCATGTCCCAGCCATGCACTGGACCACTGGAGCAGTGTGGTGGGGAAGCAGAAGAGGGGTCCCAGGAGGAGGCTGCTGCACCAGGACACAGAATGCCAGCACTGTGCTCTGGGGCTGCTTTTCTGATCTGCCCCAGCACCACTGCTCCATGGCTTCTTCGACCCAGCCTCACACCTGCACTGATTTTCCCTGAACTCCTGCACTCTGGAGTCTTCAGCTTCTCAGTGCTCTCACTCATCTGCAATTTGCTCTATGGTCAAGGAGCCAGGAGTTGCCTTCCCGTCTCCCACCCTGAGAACCCTTCCTGGGGCAGCTGTGTTGGTGTTGGTGTGGGTGCCAGTGCTGTGGGTTTGGCACGTGCAGCTTCCCACAACAGAAGGACAGGATTGTTCCTGGGCACAGGACCCCCTGACAAACCCCGAGGTGCCACGGGGCTGCAGCCTCAGCTGCCCTTGGCAGGGTGAGGTGGCCATCAGGGCTGGCAGGGCAGGGCTCTGCTGGCTGCTGACAAGGGCAGGGAACACGTGTTGTAGCATTGCCCTCAGGAGAGGAGTCCAGCACTGAGCACAGAGAGAAGGCAGCAGAGGAATGTGTGGGGAGCACGGTGTGGATCCTTTCTCCCTCCCTGCTCTGTTCTGTTTCAGGCAGCGACCCTTGTCTGACAGCACTGCTCTGCCCATGGAAGGCACTGAACGCAGACTGTGCTCACGTGGTGATTTTGGTAGTGTACAATATCCTTAATAACATATTCATTTAGTGTTTGATTGATGTGAAGTTATTTCATCTTCTGGCTGGCTGTTTTCAGATGATGAGTATGAATCAGAATCTATGATTATGGCAATCCATTAGACATACCCCAGCCTTCTGTCTCTCCCATTCTGAAGGCTTTCTTAACACACTCACACATATATTTATAAATACATATGTGGCACTGTGTATTTATTTAATTGAATATATGTATTAACTTGTATTTAATTTAACAGACATGTATTTATGTATATATAAATGCACACAAGCTCTGGTGTCAGTGCTGGGTACCAGAGCAGCCCTGCAGAAATCCACAGGGCAAGGGGGGGATCCTGCTCCTCTGCCCTGCTCAGGTGAGACCTGCAGAGCTGCCCCACCCTGGGGCCCAGCTCAGAAGGGACCTGGAGCTGCTGGAGCCAGGAGAGGAGGCACCAGGATGGTCAGAGGGATGGAGCAGCTCTGCTGGGAGGAAAGGCTGGGAGAGCTGGGAATGTTCACCTGGAGAGGAGAAGCTTTGAGGTGACCTCAGTGTGGCCTTGCAGGGCTTGAAGGAGCTCCAAGAGAGCTGGAGAGGCACTTTGGTCAAGGGCTGGAGGGACAGGACAAGGGGCAGGGCTGGATGGGATATTGGGAATTAGGAATTGTTCCCTGGAGGGTGGGCAGGCCCTGGCACAGGTGCCCAGAGCAGCGGTGGCTGCCCCTGGATCCCTGGCAGTGCCCAAGGCCAGGCTGGACACTGGGGCTGGGAGCAGCCTGGGACAGTGGGAGGTGTTGGGGGTGTTGGAACTGGGTGGACTTTCAGTCCCCCCCACCAAGGCCATCCCCTGATTCTGTGATCCAGCGCAGAATGTCAGGCAGGGAGGTATGGGAAGCACTGGGGCTTCATTCCATCCACAGCACACGTGACTCTTCAATAAAATCAAAGTGCTGTCACTTTAGGGTGAGCTGCAAAAGGTGGGTAAGAAATTGGGATGTGCATTGCTGTAACAGGACATAAGTGCCCTTAGCACCAAAATGCAGTTTACAGCCGTGCTGCGATGAAGATAACCAGGCCAGGATTTGTAGGAGAGGAGCAGCAATTCCTCAGAGCTCCTTTAGCCCTGATCTGCAGAGACATTTCTGGAAGCCTGACTGCATTCCAGGCTCGGCATCTAAAAGCTGGAACACCCCAGACTACAGCTGATCTCGGTAAACGCTGTCCTTAAGGACTCTGGCAAAAATTAGGAACAGTGTGAAGGTCTAATTTTCTGAATGACGGAGTAAATCATAACTGGAGGCAGTTGCTTAATTAAGGCTGTGCAACTAAATGACTTCTCAATGTTCTGGCAGTTCCAAGAGCGCCAGAAGTCATTTCAGGTCAAACAAAATGGTTCATTTAACCCAGAGCAAGCTCATGATGCTTCATGGCCACCGATATATTTTTGTCCATCAAAACCCCAATATTCCCTTTTCAGCTCCAGGTTCCTGGGGCAGGATGGTGGGGGAGGATGAGCCAGGGTCAGGATGATCTGTGGTTTCTGCCACACACTTGCAAAAAAGGGACATCATGGAGACTCCTCCTGGGCAAACAGGCAATAAGGTATAAGTAATGACTGATTTCTTGGTAATAAGTCATTATTTATGACTTTTTAGGAAGAAAAATGTGCAAGGGCTTCTACTTGAAATATTGAAGGTAATTAAAGAAATAACTGACATCCAGTTTTGGATTCCCTAAAGCATCAGGGCTGTGTTTGGCTCTTGCACACACCCACCTGCCACCCCTCCACCCTCCATCCCTGCCAGCCTGGCAGCAGATGACTGCAGCCAGAGGTGGGGTTTGATCTGCTCACTAATGGCTTATTCACCATTTCTGCCCTGGATATAAATCATGGTCTGTGAGTTACCTGGTTGGCAACTCCCTGCACCTGCTGCAGAGGGTGGGAAGGGGCAGGGAGGTGCCCGGTGCTGCCCGTGCCTGGCAGAGAGGACGAGGACACTGCAGGCTGTGCCCAGACCCCCTGGGCTGCCCCGTCGGGCAGGGGCTGGATCTGCCTTCCAGCCTCAGCTGGGCATTTCTGCTGGTGTCAGTGCTCCCTTCGGGCTCCGGAGGATGAAATGGAAACCAGGCAGATTGTCTTATATAAAAGCACAGATGGGGAATCCATACTTGGTCAAGAAACAAATAAAAAGGGTAGGGAGAGGTGCTCACATGTGAAAAGAGAGATGTTTGTGATGTCTGCCTTAGCAGTGTTCTCTGTTCCTGGGCAAATGCCGTGGCCGGCTGATGTCAGCTGCCGGCACCAGATAGAATCTGACTTGGAGATAAATGGAAAATCCTACACATCCCAGCGACAGCGATAACGCCTCCGGAGAGAGGCCGAGCTGGCAAGGCTCACAGGTGACCCCAATAAATGTCCTGTGATTAAACTGTTGGTTTGGAGCTGTCCCCTTTCCAGGCTCAGCTGAACATTCCACTGCCCGCTGAGCTGCAGGAGGCGGGAGGAATTCCCAAATAAACCCTATATTGCTGTCCCCCTGGCAGGCACCCGTGCTCAGTGCTCCATGCATCCCCTCCCAGAGCATGCATCCATCCACCATCCATCCATCCCTCCATCCATCCCTCCATCCATCCATCCCTCCATCCATCCA
>VXBC01001494.1:37242-62533 GCA_013399945.1 Ploceus nigricollis | reverse complement strand
CCATCCCTCCATCCATCCATCCATCCATCATCCATCCATCCATCCCTCCAGCCATCCATCCGTCCATCCATCCCTCCATCCATCCATCCATCCATCCATCCAACCATCCATCATCCATCCATCCATCCATCCATCCATCATCCATCCATCCATTATCCAACCATCCATCCCCTCCCAGAGCATCACTGCTCCTCTCCAGTGTCTCCAGTTCCTCCCGTGTCCCCGCCTGTCAGCCAGCGGCCCAGGAACAGTGCCCGTGCTGCATGCAGAGCCATGCAGAGCCATGCAGAGCCATGCAGAGCCAGCCCCTGCATCACTGCCTTCACTCAGAGCTCAGGGGGATTGAGGAAAAGCGTTTTCCCTCTGAGCAGCTGCAGGGCCCGCGCGCGCAGAGCGCTGCGCGGTGTTGGGGTTCGCACCCACGGGGTGAGAGCTCCTCCGCAGAGCTGCTGCCAGCAGCACGCACTGGGAGCAGGAAAAGCAGGAGCAGGAGAACCACGGTGCTCTGCTGGGAGATTTCCCCATTCCACACCCGGCCTCTCCTCACTGCTGGGGATCTTTTCATGTTTTTCCCCTCAGTGATGTGATCCGATTGACCTCACCTCCAAGAAACTGCTCCCTCAGAGGAGCAGACGCACTGTCATCGACTTTAAATAACTCTGAGCACTGTACCAAAATGGCATGTGTTGCTATAAATAGATCTCACACCTTTCTAACAGTCAAAGGCTCCATTTTTAAGAGCTTTGCTTCTTTTTTTTCCTCCAAAAATCGGTGATCTGAAGGTCAATTTTAATTTCCTGTGCGCATCAAATGAACTCATCCCCTCTCAACCAGTCACTCGTGGCTGCAGGGCAGACCAACATAATTCTATTTCCACCCTAATTCAGCAAACTTATTTTTTATGAGCTTAAGTCTCATTGACTTCAGTGGACACTGAGCATTACCTTAAATTATTAATGCAGTTAAGTCACAGAACGAAATGAAACCCTGGTCAGGAATACTGAGAGCCACTTGCATGAACCTTAGTTGTGGAAGAATCGGCGCAAATCGTGGGTGTCATGGAAACAGAATGTTTTCTCAGAGTGTTTTACAGGGGTGGGGATTTTTGTTGCATTTGGAAAGAGAAGCAAAAGGGGTCTGAGGGATGAGAGCATGAGGTTAATTTTGGGAGCTTAGTCAACCCCTTTGACAAAACAAAGAACTTCCCACAAAAATTAAATGTACAGCCAGAAGATGGCCAAAAAGCTGAATTTATGGTATGTGACTGTAATGTGATTTCTCAGGAGAAGGATAAATAAAATTTTCGAGTATTTCAGCCTTTCTGAAATGTAGCATTATGAACTCCATGCGTTCCACGTTTTCGGGAATCACGTGTTGAGTGCATGCGCTGCCACAGCTCACACACAAACAGTTCCTTACTCTTTTCTTTTTTATGTACTCACATGACAGCACTGAAATAAAATTTCAAATTCACATATCTTTACTACATCAAACTTGAAACTGCACCTAAAGGATGGCTGTGACAGATTAATGGCAGCAGCACTTGTGGTGAGGATATGAAAAGTGATATTCTCGCCTGTATCCCATGTGCATATTTATATGGAGATTGCCATAAATATCCTTTGGAGATGCTGGCTTGTCTGCACGGCTGCTCTTCCCAGGCCACACAAAATGGATTTATGTCACGTCCCAGTCTCCTTCTCACCCCCAACCTGTGCAAAAAATGATGCCCAGGGCTTGTGTGGCTGCACCCCACTCCCAGAAACCGCTTGGAGTTTTCATGAGTTTTACCTTTTGCATGAAAAAACAAATGTGCTGCTCTGCACCAGGCAGGAGAGACCCTCAGTTCCGGGCAAGAAGCTCTTCTGGTCATTTGTTCACTTCTCAAACAGCAGGGTTTTGTCACAAACTCATTTTCCAAAGCACTCCCTATATATTAGTCTTAAATTTGACCTGTAGAATGTAAAACAGACTAATTTGACAAAATTAAGCTACTGAAAAGAGAAAAGTAGAAAGAAAAACAAGTTCAAGGGATGTGTGAGTTAACCTCAGCCATTTCCCACTTTAACTTAAAACCTCATTTAGCTCCTAGACTTGTCACATCAGTGTGACCTCAATTAAACCCACTTATTCCTCTCACACGGCCCCTCTGCGCTTGCCTCTTTGTTTTACAGTGCAGGCTGAGGTAGGATAAAGAATCATTCCAATTATTCCCTGTGTGTGCCGGCGGATTAGGGACGGCATATGGCCTGGTGAAGGGTGTCTGGAGGAAAAGGGCCAGCAAAGGGGGGTCTGGAAAGCCTCTCCCTGTCCTGTGCCAGGTGCCAGAGTCTGGGCTGCTGCACTGACTTTCAATGAGGGGAGGCAGCAGCGTGGTCTGGGAGGCAGAGCTGGGCTCTTCATCCAGGGGGACACGGCTGCTGAGGCTCTTGTCCCCCAGGCTGCGGGGCCAGACCTGCCTGGGCACGTCCCTGCTGCTCCTGTTCTGTCAGGTACCAAGCCCCAGGAGTATCCCACGTCCATCCACTTCCACAAACACCCAGCAGAAGAGTTTCGGTCTCTTTGCCCACCAAAAGAATAAATTCAGTGTTTGTCAGCAGCACGTCACACACACACTCCACAATACTGAATTTTTAAACAGGTTTTCTACATAAAAACATTTGACTTCTAATAGTATATTTTTACCCTGATTTCCTCATTAGGTGTGCTGAAAAACAGCAGCTCTGACACTGCCCTAGTATGGAAGACACTATAATGACACCAGCAAATCTAAAAGGCTTTTTGAAGCCACCCCAAAGCAGCTTCTTTTACTATAAACCAGCAGAGACCCACCAGCAGAGTCATTGTGATTTATGCTGGCTGCAGTCCTGGCCCACACTATTTAACGGCTTTTATTAAATATTTAATTATCCTTTTGAATACTTTCCTTGATCTCTGCCCTTTTCTCCTGGGACGGGTTCCCAAGCAGCCATCACTGACACCACTTCTATAAGAATATTAAATGTTTATAGTGATTTTTATACGGGATGATCTCAAAGTGCCTAACACAGTGAAAGGATTAGTCACCTCACCTTTGAAATGGAACACGTCCTCCTCGCTGCTCAAAAAACATTATTTACTGCAAGTTTTTCAGGTCAGAGCTAAGAATGAGGGGGAAATGCATCCCCAGAGCCAGAGGTGAGTCATTCACGGCAGGACGGTGAGGTCAGGCTCGTGCTCACTGCAGGGAGATGCCATTCTGCCCTGAAATACAGTCCTGCAGCTCACCTGGCTCACCTGGCTCACCTGGCTCACCTGGCTCACCTGGCTCACCTGGCTCACCTGGCTCACCTGGCTCACCTGGCTCCTGCTCTGCCACGCAGCCAGAGAGGGTCCAGCACAGTCCCAGAATGTGCTGAGCTGGAAGGACCCACGAGGATGGTTGGGGTGAGCTCCTGGAGCCGACTCTGGGTCATTTGCAATGTTATGGGCTGGACTCAGCCTGAGGCTAAACGATGCAATGCCCTGAATGGGTTTTCCTCCTTTTTCAGCTGTAATTTACTACTTTGAGTTTAACTGAGAAGCTTTATTTCTTTTTTTATGCAATCCAACGCCGTCCAAGAGTGCCCAATTAAAGAAGAAATATTTTTCTGCGGGCACAAACTGCAGTGCCTGCGGCGTCTGGGAGAGGCTCCCCTCAGCCCTGTGCTCCTGGCTGGGCAGGGAGCACCCAGCTCCCCTCAGCCAAGGACCTGGGTGTCCCTGGGGCTGAGCCAGCCCCGAGGCTGTGGGTCAGGGCTGCTTTGGCCCGTGCTGTGCTTTGACACACGTGCAGTGAGGGGCCCTGTGTTGGAATAGCCATTTATTATTGTCACAGAGCCTTGGAGGGGGGTGGCTCAGCTGGTCACAGCCCAGCACTGGCACACCACTGGGCTCTGCACGGGCCATTCCCTGCAGGCTTGGACTTGATGATCCTCGTGGGTCCCTTCCAGCTCAGAATTATCTGTGACTGGGGCTTGGAAGGGACCTTTAGAGATCCCCTAGTCCCAGCCTCCCTGCCATGGGCAGTTCTTGGCTCACCCTGGTTTTCCATAGAGTGTTCCAGAAACCCAAGGAGTCTCTTTAGGAACTGAAATGCAATCTGGCTCCTGCAATGCCCTCATATTTTATTTAAATGACAAAATGGATCTTAATTTTTGATATGCACAATGCATATTGATAGGGCAGGATGCTGAGGAGAAATTGCCTTCTGTTTTCAGCAAGGAGGCCAGTGGGCAGGGGTGGGTGTGGGTGTGGGTGTGGGAGGGCGTCTGTGGGACCTTCCAGCTGGGCACAAACCCTCCTGCAGCCACGGGGACACTCACTCCTTGTGCCATCACCGTGGGGACGGGGCCTGCCCTCGCACGGCACCGCCACGGGACAGGAACACTGCCACACTTGTCCTTGTCCACCTCTAGGACAAGCTGAGTGACATTGAATCGTTAAATCCTTAAAGTTTGAAAAGAACCCCAAGATCTTCAAGTCCAGCCCTTGACAAATGCCCTCATGCCCACTAAGCCCTGTCACAAAGTGACAGTCTGCTTGCTCGTGTCCCCTCCCAGGGACAGTGACCCTGCCACTGCCCAGGGCAGCCCTCCCTTGCTTGGCCACCCTTTCAGTCAGAGCTGCAACTGTTTTGAAGGTGCTGCTGCTGCTTTAATGATGTGACATGCAGCAGAAGGGTGAAATCCCAGCCGAGCTGGAGGCTCAGGGCACGTGCTGCTCTGGCTGGAGCCCCCACCATCAGTTTCCATGGCAGAAATCAATCCTGACAAATGCTGCTCTGCTGAGCCTGCAGCGTCCACGTCACAAACGTGGGCAGACAGCACGTGGGGAGAGCCACGGAGCCCGGCCAAGGGCAGGCCAGGCTGTGCTTCCACCCAGGAGCAGAGCCATGAACGGAGCAAATGGGCTTTGCTTCCAGAGGGAAGGTGCTGCAGGAATACTGATCAATTGAAATACACTCATTTCCTTCCACGCAGCCCTGAGCTTTGACTCTCTACAGACACAAACACGTATTTACTGCGCTGAATAAACTCATAAATTATTCTTTAACTGCAAGAAACTATTAGGTGTGAAATCATGAGGAAGTTATTAAATGGGGATGGCTAATGTTTACAGAATGGGTGGAACGTTCTGTACCCTCTGATGCAGAAATACAGAAGATGTCGATATTTAGGAATTATAATAAAAAACTTTCACGGGAGCAGCAGCACGGCTACAGTAACAGACTGAAGATGTTGGAGAAATTTCAGCTTCCCTGAAGGCGCTGACAGACCTTTAGAGCACGGTGAGCAGGCTGAGGAACCCGGGCTCTGTGCATGCCTTCAGGTCCTGCCTGGGGTGGCCAGACAATTGTGGCCTTCCAGTGCCTGGAGGGGCTGACAAGAACCATGGAGAGAGAGGATTTACAAGGGCTGGAGTGCCAGGACTGGGGGGAATGGCTTCCCTCTGCCAGGGGACAGGGATAGATGGGATGCTGGGGAGGAATCCCTCCCTGGCAGGGTGGGCAGCCCTGGCACAGGGTGCCCAGAGCAGCTGGGGCTGCCCCTGGATCCCTGGCAGTGCCCAAGGCCAGGCTGGACACTGGGGCTGGGATCACCTGGGACAGTGGGAGGTGTCCCTGCCAGGGCAGGGGGGGCACTGGGTGGGATTTGAGGTCTCCCCCAGCACAAATCATTCTGGGATTCCTTTTTTCTGTGATCATTCTGTCACCCAGCACTGCCAAAATGACCTGTCCAGGGCCCTGCTGTTCCAAGAGAAGTTTCTCTAAGTTGTTTTTTAGAGTTGAGCCCTCCCTCCTGTGTCTGTACGTGTTCTGCAGCGCTCGGCTCAGCCAGGCAGGGAAAATGCAGTTCAGTCAAGGACATGTTCCTGTGTTTTAACATCTCTCATTTCCCCATTCCCAGCCTCTCCTCATGTTCTCTCTAATCTTTCTCCAACTCTCATGACTTTCACTTTCAGGAAAGACTAATTTAGCTGAGGAACACTCTTGTCAAGGGAAGGAGAGGGGAGATGGAACAGCCAGTCATAAAGGTGGAATTACCCACGTCCAATTTGTAATGACTGTACTTAAGATGCACTTAAAGACAATGGCAGCACCTTCATTGCTCTGCTATTGCTTCTTACAGCAACGTGCCCCATTACTGGCAAATAAATCCCACAGTCCCACTGTATAATGATTGTGGTTTTTCTTTCGTGAATATTGTAAAAAAATACACTAAAAAATATGAAAAAATTTGACAAAAACTGCAAATCGCAAAATAATTCTAAATCCAAGACTAGTAAGTTGTTCATCTTAGAAATATGAAGAGACCTTGAAGGCTTTTAATCAGCACTGGAGTGTTTGTCACAGGACAGGGATTTAGCAATGGAGCAGTGCCTTAAGGATTGAGTGTTTTCCTTTGATCTGTTCCAATTCACCCCGTCTCTTATTTCAGTTTCTTGTTCATTTTTAATTTAAATGTGTTCCTGACAGAAGTGTTAAAGTGTCATAGAAATAAATGGCTACTGATGCATTTTTAAATTTATGTTTGCTTTGCAAGAGCTGCTGGCAGGCTCCAGGATGGCCCCTGGAATCAGTCAGTGATCACAGCCAGGTGCTGGGGCCTGCCACACCATCAGCCTTTGGCCTGCAGCTGATACAGGGAAGGAATCCCTCCCTGGAATAGAATTCCCAGAGCAGCTGTGGCTGCCCCTGGATCCCTGGCAGTGCCCAAGGCCAGGGTGGACACTGGGGCTGGAGCAGCCTGGGACAGTGGGAGGTGTCCCTGCCGTGGCAGGGGTGGCACTGAAAGGGCTCTGAGGCACCTCCCAAACCAAACCAGTCTGTGATTCTGTGATTCTGTAACTGAAATTCAGGAGGAAGGCCTGCCCTTCCCAGGATTTCTGTGCTTCTGTATGCAATTTTCTTCATTGAATTTGCTCACTCAGTTTCTGGACAGAACTCGTCACAAGAGACTGCTGCAGTGCTGTACATCTACCCTGGACACCAGGGGCACTTTGGCAGCAGGAGCTCAGAGGTGCTGGGAGGGTGGTCAGGATAATGCTGTGTATGTGCAGTCCCCAAAAGCAGGAGAACACAGGTTTGGGTGCCAGTAGGAGCTGCAAAGCTCAAGCCACCCCTTGACATTCCCAGGCTGGCAAGGAGCGATGGGGCTGAGCCCAGGCTGAGCAGCTCTTCCCTGGGGCCCTGGTGGCTGCTGTGCCCGTCATGGGGACGTGCTGGCAGCCCTGGCACAGCCCTGGGGCACAGGGACAAAGCAGGACCCAGCACCTCCTGTCCCCTGCTCTGCTGGCACCCCTCCCTCACGGTCACCAAGGCTCCAGGGGCTGGCAAATGCCAAAGCCAGTTTGGTGTTACCAGCCAAGGGAGCCAGGAGGGGCCAGCACAGCAGCACAGCAGAGCAGTGATGATATTTACACTGTGAGGGGTGAAATGGATTCCATTGCAAGTGGCTGGACATGTGGGCTGTAACTGGGGAACTCTGAAGCAGAGATCTCAGCTGTACCTCCCCACGCAGTTAGTGCAGCCCAATTCCCTGAGAAATGGAAAACAGCACTGCTTCCCACAGCTGCAAGGGCACCAGCAACTGGGAGTGTGACTGCATCTGCATGCACTTTTCCCTCTCAGTGGAGAATTTACCAACAGAGAGGTGACTTCTGGGGGGGTTTACAGAGTGCTGCTCGTGGGGAGGACTGAGGTGCCAGCAGAGGTTGTGATGGCAGAGTTCTGCTGTTTCTATCACAGAGCAGAGGTGGAGCAAACCTCGGCCACAAAAACCTGGGCAAGGCAAAAAATCCTAAAACCCAAATCAAAGGTGTACCTGGAGGGCAGGGCCTCCCCCAGGGAGGGGGGGCTGTGAATCTGCTCCAGGGGCTGGGGGGCCTGGCAGAGGCTGAGCTTGGGGCTCCTCCTGGCCTGAGCCAAAGGCACCAAGTGCTCGCCCTCCTCGTGCTCGGGACACCTCTGTTTGTCTCATTGCCACTGGGGCTGCCCCACGGGGGCTGCCCCACTCACCTGGGTGGGGAAGGGACAAAGAGGGAGCTGGGTAATGCCCTCATTCCTGAGGAACACGCTGGGAGCTCAGACCCTGCTCAGGCTCTGCCTTCTCTAGGTCTGAGAGCTGCCAAACCTGACCTGGGGGTGCTGCGTGGTCACCCCACCAACATCCCCTCAGATCTACAGGGCTGGGTGTGAGATTCCTGCTTGCTTGGGACCATGGATGTGATACCTCCCTGAGGGGCAGAAAGACACAGGTTGGCATTTGGAAGGCTGGCTTGGAATAAGAATTTTGAAAGTATTTGTATTCTTAAACTCATAAAGTGTCAAGGGATGCCACTGCCACGGTCTCTATCCAAGCACTTTTTAGCCTGAAACATAATGAAATGTAAAGGAAAGGAAATGAGAAAATGTGAGGAGTGTGATGTGCCTATTGTTGTGTAGCTCGTATCTACAAATTGCTTAGCACAATCCCGTTAGTTACTCCAGGAATGTGAGTGTGCATGAATTTTACCTGGTTATTATTATTTCTAGCAGAAGTCAGCCCTGCCACACGCAGAGCCTGTGAGCCCCAGGTGATCATCATTAGTAGATCAAATCCCAGCACTATGAGCAGCATATTAACACCACAATTTTCAGGAACAGCTCTAATAACACTTTCTGACAGCCAGAGCAGCCATAAAGTGCTGCTGCTCACACCCCGATAAACTGCTTCCCAAAGTGTTTTATGGAATATTCATCACTCTGAGGAAATAGTGCAGCTCTCACAATGCTATTATCCATCTTTTCCTTGTGATCCTCTCCAGGCAGAGAGGTTTGTTCCTGCTGGCTGGGGCTCCAGGCACCACCACTGCCCGCTCTGGCAGTGCTCAGGGATCCAGGGCATGGTGCAGCTGAGCTGCAGAGCCCCAGCCCCATCCCAGGTTACAGCTCCCAGCTCCATGCAGTGTCTGAACAGAGCTGCACAGACAGCACCCCAAAAACGGAGTGAAAGAAAACAGGAAAGGAGCAGAGGTGGTGGAACAGGCTGTGGAGGTGCATCCCAGCTGGAGGCTGCTGAAGGCAGATTTCTCCCCAGGTTAGCTAAGAACCAGGGAGCTGAACCGTGGCAGCTTTCCCCTGAGCTCATGGACATCTGCAGGGCTTTCCCACCCAGCACGAGCAGGTGTGTGCTTGCAGAGGTGCACGGTGTCACAGCACTGTGGAGGACAGCAGGAGTGGCTCTGGCAGTGTCTGTAGTGCTCCAGGGGCTGCGAACCATCTGAGGGAGATGTAGAGATGGCACCTGCACGTCTGGGGTGACACCTGGAGCATGGATCTCTGACCAGCTGTGTTTCCACCTTCCCATTCCCACTGAACCATTCCAGTGCTCCTGGATGTGCCAGTGCCTGCACTTTGCTTGACTTGTTGAACAGAAATTGGCTTTGATGGGAAACCCCATATGAAAGGAAAGCTGGCACAGCAGGAGTGGATTTGATCTCCAGAAGCATTTGGAAACCCAAGAAATATTAATATAGAGGCACTTTGAATTGCTGGTTTTGTTTTCTCTGGATGCAGAGGCAAAAATTTAAATAGCAAATATTTGAGTTCACAGTGGAACAATAAATCCACATGCCAGAGGAAACCTCCCTTTCCTCCCCAGCGCTGCAGGTGGAGCTTTCTGTGTGTTTTGCACATCCCTGGGTGACTCCTGCTCACCAGGACGTGGCATGAGGTGAGGCACAGTGTCATTTGTTTATCCCTGGCTCCCTTGGTGCCACAGGAGCCTGCACACAAAGCCTGGATTGTGACTGAGGGCACCAAGCAGAGCCAGCTCTGGGGGAGCCGTGCTGGGGTCTGGGGGAGCGCTGGCCCCAGAGGGGGCAGGGGACTCCTGGTGTGACCCCTCCCTGGGAGCTCAAGCACCGAACCACAGTGGGGTGGCAAAGATGGCCAAGAGCTCAAAAGCACCAATTGGTGCTTGATAAAAAGTAGTATGATAAAATCAGGATAAAAAGTTCTTAATTCAGCACTGAGAACTCAGCTGCTGCATTTCATTAAACCAGGAACTCACCCCCAACACTCCGTGCTTCTTCACTTGTTCTTGCTCCCTTTGAGAAAGCCCTGGTGCACTTTTCTGACGGTGCCAGACTCCTTGTCTATCCAAAATGGTCCCTGTATGGCCAGTGGTCCCCTGCCCAGCTAAAAGTGTCACGTCCAGTCCTCTCAAAATAAATAAATTCACTATCTGGGGCAAAGGTAAAAGCCTGGATAAAAGGGAAGGTATGATAAAAAGGAGGAAAGTGATAAAAAAGCATGATTAAAAAAACTATGATAAAATCAGGATAAAAAGTTCTTAATTCAACTTAATTCAACTTAATTCACCGAAGCACAGGGGTGGCCAATGCCCAGGCGAGTTGGCTGAGGTGAAGGAGGAGGACGCAGAGGCACGGGCAGGTGTGGCCCAGCGTGGCAGTGCCAGGGCTAGGGGTGCAGCAGGTCACAGGGCCCAGGGACGCCGTGGCACTGCACAGACACCTGGCAGCACTGCAGAGCCCCTCAGTGTCCTTCCCTGGGGATCACTGAGCACATAACTCACTGCTGGGCTGTTTTGGCTGCTCCTTACGGGATTGTAGCACAGGTGATTTGAATGCTCATCTAGTCCATGCCATTATATAAATTATTATCTAATGTTATGCCAGACAGAAATACAGCAGCATATAAGGAAAAGTGGATGCTTTGTACAAGAGGGTCATGATAGATAAAAATGGTAATGGGCACTGTAGTGCCATAATCAAAGTCTAATTGTCTCATTAATTAAGAACAATATTCGGTTATGTATTGGGTCCTGAAGTGATTATGACTCAAATGCCTACTAGAACTCATGGATTTATCCTCTGCCTTGCAGTTTGCATCCAGGCAAAGCATTTGGTGGAGGTCAAACAGTTCAATTGCTGCTCTAAAATGCAGTTGAACTTTAGGAATGAATAATCGCGGCTGTGCCGCTCGCCCCAGCCCCCGGAGCCGCGCCCGCCGCGCTCAGGGAAACCTCCACCTTCCCCAAATCCTCCTCCACTGCCAAAACCCTGCGCTGGGGATGAGCAGAAGAGGCACCTCGGGGGTCCTGGGGCACTCAGTGTTCATTTACCCACCCCTTGCTCACAGGGCACACGCCCCAGCTCTCCTTCCCCCTCCCATTTCTTACCCCAATCTAATTTCCACGGGTTTCCTGCCAAACGTGAGCCGCTGGTAACAGTGGCTCTTCTGGGGTAATTAGATCAAGATTCAAGCAATTTGCTGTAGGGTCTGATCTCAGACCATCCTTCACACATGTCTGTGCTAGATCTGTCTTTAAATTATAATGTAATGAGCTTGGCAGCACTATTAATAACCCAGCAAATCATGGCAGAGTGTGGTTTGATTTCATTGCTATAATGCGTGCAATTGAAGGCAAGTAGGTGATTGCCACAAGTTTCTGCCCTGTTTAATCATAAGAATCAAATAGGAGGATATATGAGCTTCTAAAATTAAAAATACTTGAGCTCCTTTACAGCAATAAAATGGATTTAAGATAGGAGGTTTAATAATTTATTTTGAGGTGGCATGACTTTGTAAAATATCATTAGGGTCCTACCTCTGGGGGTTATTTTATTTGAACGTTGTAGTTTCTGGTTTTAATAAATGAGCATTTGCCTCCCTTCATGTAGGTGAGATGGGCTGGGGCCATCTCCCTCCAGGCAGGAGAAGGGGCTGGACTGACATCTTCTGTGTTTTGGTGAGGCTTCCTCTGCTCCAGGGAGACAGGGGAGAGGAGGAGCAGAGAGAATGAAACCTCTGCTCCATGGTTTTGGGGCTGTCCCACACTCAGGCTCAGCTGGGGCCCAGGGAAGGGAGCAGGCAGGATGGGGACAGCTGTCAATGAGGAGGGCATGTGCCAGGCTGGGAAAGCCACCAGGGACCTTCCTCGGGGCTCCTTAACGAGCCCTCTCCAAAATTCTGGTGAATGGCTTGGGCAGAGCGAGAGGGAAGTGTGATGGCAGTGCAAGTGGAGAGACCTTGGCAGCACAGGAGGGGCTGGAGCACGGCAGGGAATTCCCGGGATGGGCACCCTGGTATGGGCTCTGGGCAAGGACCGTGCCCAGGGCCCGAGGAGGCAGCAGCAGCAGCAGGAGAGGGCTCAGCCAGCCGTGCCAGGCTCTCGGGGCCCTCTGTGGGAGCATGGGGGTGATCCCAGGGCTTTCCTGGAATCAGTGTGGTGCCGGATGAGGACAGGCTGCAGGAATGCTGTTTGCTCCTGCAGTGGAGGTGGGCTGGAGGAGAGCTGTGGGCACAGCGCTGGGGATCGGCTGCAGATCCCCAACAGATCCCCCTCAGCAGCTCTTGTCTCACACGCTGTATTCTACAGACAGAGAGGAAACATACATGACATTGATTCTTCTTTTCTTCCTTTACTTTCATTTAAAAATTAAAAAGGTGTGAAGTTTCATTGAATTTCAGCTTCCTGGAGCCACTGAGCAGACAGCACCGTTTCACAATCTGTGTTTTTCAGTCTGTATCCACATAGTTGCTGCAGACTGATTCCTGCTTCCAAGTCCTGTTGGAGCACGCCCATTTCTCATTGCTTTTCTTCTAATAAAAATGTCAGAAAAGAGAAACAGAACATAAGCAGAAATGCTCTTGGTTTTATGCTCTGTGCAGAACAAATGTAAATGGAAAAGCAAGTGTTTGGATGCAGTGGAAGGCAGGGATGCCAGCCCGCTCCCTGCTGGTGCTGAGCAGCGGGTTTGGGCTGGGAGGGGTGCCTGGGCTGGGAACCCCGGCAGGAGGAGCTGCCCCGAGGTCAGCGAGGCTGCTCTGACCCTCCAGGGGATGGTGACCGGGTAATCCCGTGCTCCCAGGGATCCCCAGGGTCTCAGGAAGGGCACGCCAGCCCCCCAGCCTGTTCTTTGATATTCCACGCTCCGCAATCCCAAACATCTTCCCGAGTAGTGGCAGCGACATAAACACCAGCGTAAGAGATCTTGTTGTTTCCCTCTTCTCATGTACAGGGATAAATATAGATTCAGCGAGGGTGAGAGACAGCAAATTAAAATTCTAAAGAAAATGTTTCTTTGCAAGTTCTGCAGCTCATTGCGATGAGAAAACATTGAGAGTTTCCAGGAGCAGGGGGAGGATACTGGTCCAGGCAGGCTCGGGAGCAGCTCAGGAGCCAGGGTTACTGGGGAGGCAGAAAAGCTCCTCCTCCTAAGGCAGTTCTGGGCCAGAGCAAGTGACAGCCATGTGAAAAAGGCATATTATATGATTGGCTCTTCGCAAATATTAAAATGAATACTATACGTGTTATGTTTGAAAGTAATGTCTATTAACCCTTTTTAGTAATGTTGTATTAATCTTTTTTAAGTAGTGTGGTAAATATAGTTTTAAGCTATAGCATAATATTAAAAAAGAAGCTATGTGATGTAAGATACCTTTCTGTGACCAGCACAGGGAATGGATAAGATAACCAAGAAATTCTTCACATAAAAATAACAACAGCAAGACACCCAAAAATTCCAAGACAAGATTTTATCAAACTGTACTGACTTCCTCTAGACACCCCGGAGCTGAAAGGATTGATTTACCAGACGAGGAAGAGAATTGACAGAAAACAAAAAAATTCCCAGTTTGAAAAGAATATTTGCATCATGTATGAGACATATGAATACGCAACAGGCTATGGTTTGTAAGGGTTATTCCTTTGTTAGCAAGGTTTGCTTTTGTGGCTTAGTGCCCAAGAGCATCCGGATGTCCGTAATTCTTTGCTTATTATTGCCCTTTATTGTCCTAACTCTAATTGTCCAAATTCTTATTACTCTAATTTTTATTGCTGTTTTTAATAACTATTTTATAACTATTAAACTTTTAAAATTTTAAACCAAGTGGTTGGCATTTTTCACAAGCCAGCAGGGACCCTCCCCTCCGAGGGCTGAGAGCCCTGGCCACGCCTGGGTCCAGCTGGCACCGCTGCCAGCACACGGCTCTGGTGGGGATGGGGCAGAGCCTGACACACACACAGGGAGCTTTCAGCCCCATCCCTGCTCTGCTCTTATCTTACCTTTCATCAGACAGCCAGTAAAAGATAACTTGGTCTTTCACAGCTTGACCTGAATCGGCAAGACTGGCAGAAGTAAACATCTCCTGCTTTCCCCCGCACAATTTGATATGCAGCTCTGAGAGAGGCTAAAAAAAGAACTCTTTCATCTTCGTTTCCTGAAGTCATTTTTTTATCATATTCTAAATTCATAGATAAAACCCTAGGCAATTTTACTGGATTAAGAATGACCACAAACATCACAGAGTGCCTCCCCATGACATTAATATGCTCGTAATTGATATATTCGCTCTGCGCCTTTCTCCCGAGGTTGAGATCACTGTCGTTACCCTGGTGCAGTCTATCTCCTCAGATCTCCCTCCACACACATGGGCACAGGTATGTGTTTATCTCCAAAGCAAAAATCCAGCAGAACAGTAAATTATTCTGCCTGCTCGGGAGCAAACCTGCGCACAGTGCTGCGCTCCCTGATCGCTTTCCTGCAGAGCAAAGGTGGCCCCAGCCCAGGTGAGCAGGAGGGTGTGAGAGCCCCATCCCTGGGCTGCTGCCTGGGCAGTGCCTGCACGCCAGCCCACGGCTGGCACTGGCTGCAGGGATAGCTCAGGGGTGCTCCTGGTGCTCACCAGACACTGCCAGTGCTAACTCACCCAGCTGCAGGAGGTGTCTGACTGCTCAGCACTGAGAACTCAGCTGCTGCATTTCATTAAACCAGGAACTCACCCCCAACACTCCGTGCTTCTTCACTTGTTCTTGCTCCCTTTGAGAAAGCCCTGGTGCACTTTTCTGACGGTGCCAGACTCCTTGTCTATCCAAAATGGTCCCTGTATGGCCAGTGGTCCCCTGCCCAGCTAAAAGTGTCACGTCCAGTCCTCTCAAAATAAATAAATTCACTATCTGGGGCAAAGGTAAAAGCCTGGATAAAAGGGAAGGTATGATAAAAAGGAGGAAAGTGATAAAAAAAGAATGCTAAAAAAAGTATGATAAAGTCAGGATAAAAAGTTCTTAATTCAACTCTACCAGGCAGGAGGTGGATCTAATTTTCACTTTAAATAGACACTGGCTCTAGGTTTTATTCTGCTATTTAAGAACAAGAATAATTACTAGGGGAGCCTGTAGTAAGTGTAACACTCCTGCAGGATGAGGAATCATCCCTGCAGCTGGCTCTGCAAAGCCTGGATCCATGGGCCAAGGCCAGCTGTGTGACGTCCAACAAGGCTGAGTACCGGGTCCTGCACTTGTGTCACAACAGCCCTGTGGAATGCNCAGTGCTGGGTCAGTGCTGGGTCAGTTCTGAGCCCCTCAGGACAAGAAGGACACTGAGGGGCTGGAGCATGTCCAGGGCAGGGCTGGAGCCCCAGGCTCGATCCAGAGCTCCTCGGGGTGCACAGAAACACCTTGGCTACAAGGAGACTGGGTCCTTGTTTTCCCTCCCCGAGGAGGGATGGATTTGGGGATTAATCACCGTGCCCTCCCTCCCTTGTCAGCTGTGGAAACAAGGCCTGAGAGGAGGGGAGGGAACAGCTCTGTCCTGACCTTTGCTGGTAATTAATCACGAAGTGTGAGAGTCTGTTTGCTCACAGCCTGGAACAGGGATTGCAAATGATCACCCAGAGATAGGCTCAGGGCTTGGGGATTTTTTTCCTCCTTTTTTTGGTCGGTAACAATTTTTCTGCCCAGCTCTGGCAGCTGAAATTGCATTTGACTTGAGCTTCTTGGATCTTCACAGCACAGAAAACCAAAGAAAATTAAAGGACAGAGATTTTTGCATAATTTCATTCATACTAAGAATTTCCAATTAGGAAGGCATAAATTGATCCTCTTTGCTTTAATATCTTGGGCTTTTTTCCCTTGCACAGATAACAGCTGAGTTTTAATTCATTTTAATTCTATTACCATCCATAACACCATGCACTGTGATAAGTATCTCTCCTGTACACAAATGCCTTTGAGAACTACCCATCAAGTGCTTATTTAACCTCATTGTCGAGGGAATAATGGCATTTCCTGTACGTGTTTATTTTGCCTCATTTATGGAGCAAATTAACTTTTTTACACAAACTCACCGGTATTTTTTTCATTGTTCCCAGCAAGGCTCCACTTTCTGGCTTGTGTTCCATAAAGGTTTCCTACATCTCTGTTAGTGCAGCACTCAGTGCCTGTAACCAGACTTTTAGTCTCAGCATTATTATTAAATATGATTGCAATGTGACACAAATTTCACTGAGGTGGGTGGGATCGAATTCTTACAGGAAATGCAGCATATTTAAATTATGATGTGGATGAAAATTTGGTCTTTTAGAAAAGAAAAGCCAAGTTGCTACACAGAAACTTGTGCTGCATTGTATATGCTGCATAATACTAAAGAGAATAAAGGATCTTTTTATCCTTGTTATCCAACTCCTCACGAGGGCCTTTGCAGGGAAAATTATGTAAGTGAATCCAAAGTGCTCTAAAAAATCCTTCAGTGTGATGGATATTTTTTGCTATGGGAATAAAAGTGCTGCAGTCGATCATCATTACAGACTCCTGCTAGAAACAAAACTGAGTTTCTCGGGGAAGGCACATTGTGAGATGGCTTGGAATTCTCTGGGCTGCAGGAGGGCAGCACCCAAAGGTGAGCAGCTGGCACTGGCACCACTCCTCGTGTCTAAAGGTCCTGGGCAGTATCCTGGGGAGGTCCTGGCACTGACCAGCTGCTGGCACTGCCAGCAGTCACCACAGACTCCCACCCGAGGCACTGCCACTTCCAGCTGGGATGGGAGAGAACCAGGATCTGATCAGGAATGGAGAACCAGGAGCCTGAGCAGGGATGGAGAGAACCAGGAGTCTGAGCAGGAATGGAGAGAACCAGGAGCCTGAGCAGGGGATGGGAAGAACCAGGAGCCTGAGCAGGAATGGAGAGAACCAGGAGCCTGAGCAGGGGATGGGAAGAACCAGGAGCCTGAGCAGGAATGGAGAGCAGGAGCCTGAGCAGGAATGGAGAGAACCAGGAGCCTGAGGAGGAATGGAGAGAACCAGGAGCCTGAGCAGGGATGGAAGGAAGCAGGAGCCTGAGCATTCCACTCACAGCCAGCAAAGTTTGTGTTGCTGTTTGGGGAGCTTGTCACCCTCTGTGTGAGTAATCCCTTGCAATCACAGCACTGGCCTCTCCTGCCTGCCACAGGAGCTGACGACAGCAAATCAGTTAATTATAGGCCCAATTAAAATATTAATGTGCCCTGTATTGGCAGGGGATGCACTGGTGCTCTGTCTCCCCCGTTATTGCCCCTGGGCCACGTGCAGCCCCCAAATCCTCTGGCTGCCACCACAGCCCCTGTGGGCTCAGGGCTGCAGGGCTGGGGCAGACACACCTGGGCATGGCTCACACGTGGCTGGTCCCTGCTGGGAAAGGACATTTTCCCCACAGAGCTGGAGTTTGCAGTTCAGCTGGTGGGATAAAAATCTCACCTCTGGGATTTGGGCTGGAAAGGGAAGAGTCTTACCAATAAAAAGCAGATTGCAGCTGTACCCCAGTGACACCTGTGAACACTCCAGTCAGGTGAAGAGAAGCAGCATGAGTGCAGCTGCTGGGAGCAGCTGCAAACCACACACTGGGACTGAGCCCAGCTGGCCCCTTCTGCACCTGGGACGGGAGAGCTCATGGAACTGGGAGGGACTGGGCAGCCTGAGAGGGCTCATCCCTGGAGACCAAACCCCTGAGCTTGTGTCTGGGCACACGGAGGGGTTCCAGGGCTGCTTCTGTGCAGGAGCTGGACTCGATGATCCTCAGATCTTCCATGATTCTGTGATTCTGTGCTGGTGTCACTTCATCTCAGCTTTTTCTCCGTGTTCTCACCAAGGGAAGTGACTGGCAGGTAGGTAAGCACAAACCCCACCGTTCTGCAATGTGTGTTCTCACCTCTTTTGTTTCCCTTCCCACTCTCCAGCGCTTCTCACACTGAGTAGTTTTTTCCCCCTTTCCATTTAAAATTTAAAAGTTTGAGAAGTTATTTTTCTGCACATAATTAATCATGTTCATGCATTCCTGGGTCTTCACCTCTTGTCACAGAAAAAACAAAATGGAAAATATAACCATATGGAGGAGGCAGTAATAACAGCATAAAATACCGCTGACCTCTTCCTGCCTTCACTTGAAATTAGCATTTATTTTTTTCCTTGTTTGATGCTCTGTCATTACAGGGTATGTGTGTGTTTTAGTTTTTTCATTAATAAACATGGTAATTTAACAAGCAGGTTAATGGCAGTTTTAATGAGAAAGAATATTAATTGGACAGGCTGGGGGGATCTTGGGGCAGCTGCAGCTTTTTCCTTCGAATCTCACTCACCCCATCCTCGAAAATACCCAGCATATGTGCCAGGGGTTGGGGGTTGTTTCCATGTTGACAGTTAATGCCCACAGCTTGTACTATTTTGTTTCGTTTCACAGAGCCTTTTGCACAAATGTGGTTTTGGGCTGCCCCAGCCTGGGATTTGCACATTGCCAAATCTTCAAAGGGTTGCATAAACAGGAGCCTTGCTCTGGGTAAGGCAGACAATGTGGCCATCTGCCTTTCTTCTGCAGCCAAATGGAAATCACAGGAAGTGTGGGGCTTGTCATTTAAAAGAGAGCCCTGGGTACCCTCTCCTCTCCTCTCCCTCTCCCTCTCCTCGGGACAGGGGTCAGAGGTGGCCCTGTGGTGCTGGGGGATGTTTGGGCTCCTTAGGGCAGTTCCAAAATTAACAATTTGCTGGTTCCACGATTCTCTGATGCTCGGAGTGAGCCAGGGCACGGCGTGGGGCAGTGCCCACCTGGAGCAGGTGAGCTGAGGGCTGAGGTCTGTCCCTGTCCTTTGTCCTGCTGCCCCACAGACCCCTCAGGCTCCTTCTCTGCCTCTGTCCCTGTGCTCCTGTCGTGCCCTGGCTGCAGCCCCGAGCAGGGAGGACCACGCTGGTCTCCAGAGGGGACGACCCCTGCCTTGCTTTCCACCAACTCACTCCAGAAAGCTTCGTGTTCAAATGGTAAATAAAACCAAACCCCTCCCTCCCCCCAAAGCAGATTTATGGAGCTGTTTGCTTTCCAGAGATGCTGAACTGATAGCAACAAGTCAGACTTACATGGAGATACTCCAGCAGAAAACAGGTTTTCTGCAGTGGAACAGGAAATCACCATCTCTTAAAACCAGTTTGCAAAATGAGCAGATTTATGGTGATTGTGTGATAGCAACGCTCAGTTTATACTGTACAGCAGTTTTACAATATTGTCTTAATGCTGCCATCAGCGTGCCACAGCCCGTGATGGGCTTTCGGGCTCTCCATAAATCTCCCAGGGCTAATAAAGCTGAGGCTGGAGATTTACCACATACACAGCAATTCCAAGTGCTCCTGTGAGCTGGTGAGGGCTGGTTTATTATCCAAATATTGCTGTGCACATGAAATACCAAGGGCTTGTGTGCAGAATTCCTGTCATCACACAGGGGACGTGGAAAGGCCACGTCCTCCTCCTCCTGTCTCCCTCATCATTACCTGCTCGTCAGGTTTTGGTGTGCTACTGCAGCAGGTGCCTTGTGCTGACAGCTCACCCAAGCACGGACTGCACCATTGCTGAGATAGCAGGACCCTTCAAATAATTAATAACAATAATAACGCTAATAATAGCAATAGTAATAGCTTTCTACAGGCCCTCTCTCAATCACACTCATGGTGCCAGTGCTGCTGGGTGTGCAGGCCCCAGCTGAGTTTAACCCTCAGCACTGAGCAGCCCTGGTGCACTTTAGGGAGAGTTCCACAATCCTGGGGGCAGCACTCCCTGGTTTTGTGGTGCCCAGCTCCACTGCTGCTCCCCGTGCCCGGGGTGCAGCCCAGCAGGCATCTCCACGGCTGAGCGGTGTCCCGTGGCAGCAGCAGGGCTTTGGCAGCCCCAGAGCTGCCCTGCAGACCCCGATTTGTACCTGCCAAGCAGCCCCAGTGGTTTGCTGGCCTGGCCCGTGTCCCACAGAGCCAGCAGGGCTCACAGCCTGCAGCCCACGGTGGCCCCGGGCGATTCACTGCCGTGCCAGCCGCGGGGCTGTGTCACTGGGGAGGAAGGGGTCACCCCTGGCACAGGGCTGCCCTGCGGACACTGGCCACTGCCTCCGGCCACTGCCTCCGGCCACGTCCAGTCCCGCTGGCCCCGGCACGGACAGGGTTCTGCATCCCTGGCACAGCTGCCCAGAGGGGCTGTGGCTGCCCCTGGACCCCTGGCAGTGTCCCAGGACAGGCTGGACACTGGGGCTGGAGCACCTGGGACAGTGGGAGGTGTCCCTGCCGTGGCAGGGGTGGGATGAGATGAGATTTAAGGTCTGTTTCAATGCAAACCATTGCAGGATTTTATGAGATGCTCCTCCTGTGTGAAGAGCTCTTGACTGCAGCAGCAGGGCACCTGCCTGCAATCAGGTCATCTACCAGGTTTTGTGTTACAAGGGAATCTTTCTTTTTCATCACCCAAGTGTTTTTGCTGACGTTTTGCTGTGATATAAAGAGAAAATCATTTAATGAAACCGTAAATAATACAAAGTCTTCTGAATTCATCCAAAGTGAATCAGATCTATTTCACTTCAGGCTAACCCAGGTTTATCTCATTTGCTTTCAGAGCTGAAAAAAACCCACTGTTTGCTGCAGACCACTTCAAACCTGTTCCTGTTTCCCACCTCTGCTGAAGATGGTCTCTGTAGCACCCTACACATCTCCCAGGCAACTCAGCCCTCCTGAGGGAAACGTGGGGGCAGGAACCTGCTTCTCCAGGACACGTTTACACCAGGCCATGGCTAAGTGGCTCCTTTTCTCCTGGCAGGTGCCCATCCCACAGCAAACATCTGGAATGCTGGCCAGGCAGAGCCTCCCCTGTGAACAGAGCCTCGCAAGGCGCCCAGGAACCCTCACAGAGCCAAAAGTCTCTGGAGACACAAACCTGACGTGAGGAGGGGAAGGAGCTGCCAAAAAGGAGTTGGTTTTCTTTTGAGCAGGGGTTCAGATGGGACTTTCTCAGCAATCTGTGTTTTAATCCAGGAGAGGATCCCCTTCAAAGCCTGGCTTTCTCCTGAGCTCCAGTATCAAAGCAAACTCACAATTCCGGCTGATCAGAAGGCAAGGAAGCAGCTTCAAGTGAAATGCCCAGAAAATTAGATTAATCAGAGGTGATAAGAATCAAGTGAGACAATTCTGCAGTGTGAATCCGACTGAAAATTGTACGATAACAGATAAAGTATTCCAATGGCAATATCTGATTAAAATAAACAAGTTATTATTTTCACAATAATTTGTTTGGCACTGTCACACCATGCTCTGAATGAGGAAAGACAAAAGCAGCTTTGTGATCTAATTACTTAAAAAAATCCTATTAACAGAACAATTTGATCCGACTCTTTTGGAGATGTCCCTGTTTAGAGCATTCATTCCTATGACAACTGAGCCTTTTCTTAAATGTTTCACTTATTTTGGGGCAGGAAATCTTTTGAAGGTGATGTTCTGCTATGGTATGCAAAAAATTTGGCAGGAGCTTAGGAGAAAAATAAAGTTCATAAAATCCTCTGTAAATGGCTCTGAGTCTGGAACAAAAAATGCCCAATATTCCTTCAAGTCACAGTCAGAAAATATGATAAATATTAGGTTTAAAAAATGTAATTTTAGCAAAATATCACATGGAAATGTGGTTTCGGGCACTGCCAGGTAGTAAATAATGTTTAATTACTTATTTCTTAAATACATGCAAATTAAAGATGTCTGAGATTTTCTATTCTTACCATTTTTCTGTTAACACTTCCATGGATAGATATTCCATTGGAAATCTACAATATGATGCTTTAACACTTTATTTTGAGGATCTCTGAAGTAAAAGTTCAATTTTCAGCTGAAGATTAATCATGTCAACTCTTTTTTCCCAGAAAGACAGGAGAAAAGGCCAAAGCAACAAAATGTAATTTCCAGCCCTTTAAATACAAATCCTAAAGCTCATCAGCTTCACAAAGAGGGGCCATAAAATATCAGGGAATCACAGAATCGTTGTGTTGGAGAAGAGCTTCAAGGTCACCGAGTCTGGCACTCCCCCAGCACTGCCCAGGCCACCCTGCCCACGTCCCCAAGTGTCACACCCCGGGGCTGTGAAGCCCCTCCAGGGACGGGGACTCAGCGCTGCTGTGCCAGGGCAGCACCTGGAAGGGCTGATGGGGAGGGAGCAGCAGATCCCAGGCTCCATTTGCTCCCTGAGCAGTGCCTCCCCGAGCGCCAGGATGATCAGAGGGCGTTTTGTTATCCCTGAGAAACGTCTCCCTTCTCCTCGTGACCTTTTCCACAGATCAGCTCTCATTAGCTGCCCTGAGCTGGGACGTGAGATGATCATTATTGCTGTGTTTGGGTTCCTGCAGCTTATTTATTGCCTGCTCTGTTTTATCAACTAGCAGCAAAGGACAGGAGCTGCTCACAGCTGAGCGTGGTGTGGCACAGGGGAGGCTGTGACAGGGAAGGGACGGGGACAAGTCAAGCACCCTGTGATCCCTGGGGACAAGTCAAGCACCCTGTGATCCTCGGGTTTGCATTCAGGTCGGGAGATCGGGCCCATAGAAATGCAAAATAAAAAAGTTTTATTTGTTCTTCAAAGCAGAGAAGGACTTGTGAAGAAAAGCCCTAAAATGAGTTGTGAAAATGCCCTTAAAATGACCAGGGAAATTCCAGAACCCATTAGGGAAAATGTACCAAGAGGATCTTTGTGAGCATGTCAGTATGTGCTGCTTTTATCGTGAGGGTGAGGAGGGATTGTGGAGCTGTATTTGGAAGTAGGAATTTAAAAACCATCAGAGACTGAACCCTCAGACCATGTGAGCCCTCAGTGGAGGAGCAGAGCCTGCTGCAGGGTCTGTGGGGTCACAGCTGGGCACCTCTGCAGCTCTCAGGCAGGAGCAGGGAGGAGCTCTCCCGAGGTGTTTTCCAGCCGGAATTATTGTCCCCTGCTCTGGGAGCTGCTTGCCTTGGAGAGTGAGGAGCCTCTCCCTCCTCGTGCATGGACCTGTGGCTTCTGTGGCATCTCTTTGCCTCCGTTCTCGGGATAATTTGCAAAGAGTTCCCCCAGATGTCACATTCAAAGGCAGGAAAGTGTGTTGCTGTTGAGAAGAGGCTCTGTCTGCTTGCCCAGGTGAATGTGGAGCAGTGCAGACACGGTTTGTCAGGCTCCTGTGCCAGTTCCCAGTCCCTGGGCACGCAGCTCTGGGCTTTGAACACAGGTGGAAACCCGAGGGGGGAGTGGAAGTTGTCTGGTGGGAGCTGCTCTGGCCACAGAGTCCAGCGGGTTCCACAGGTGCCTGGTCTGGTGGGACCCCCAAAACCTCCCCTGAGGGGCCCTGGGGGATGAGGGAGGAAAGGATGGGCTGAGGGCCGGTCCACAGGGGCCAGGGGCCAGGGGCCAGCCCAGCAGGGCAGCATCCCTGCAGCTCCTCGCTGAGCACTGCACTCCCTGAGCAGCATCCAGGCAGCAGCAGCAGCTCCTGCATTCCTCCCTCTGCTGCCTGATGAGCACAGCTAAAATCCTGCTGGCTTCACTGTGGTTTGGAGAGATGAAGCCGGGTGAATCCTGCTGCAGTTCCAGGACCAGCTCTGTGTACTCACTTTTGCCAGATTAGGTTGATTTACAATGTGCTTTAATGAAGTGTGTTGCTATGGTGAGGCTGGTTTCAAGGGTGTCTGTTAAAAAAAAAAGCAGCAGACGAGTAAATTGTCCAAATCAGATCAATAAGAAACCAGTTTCCAGCACTGCAGCATTTTTTTTGCCAGTTTTGGCTCAGCTGTTTGGGGAGCAGCCCCAGCTGGGGCAGAGGAGGCCCCTCGGTTCCAGCAGAGGAAATGTGGAGCTGGTGTGCTGAGGGTCGGTGGTGGGGTGAGCTCAGGCTGCAGCAGGATGTCCAATTTGGAAATGCTGGGCCACGAGGATCCTCCCTGGTGTCCTTCCATCCCCCAGCATCCCCAGGTCCTGCTCCCAGGGCTGCTCTCGACACGTTCACCCCGTGCCAGGGCCGAGGGCTGCCGTGACCCAGGTGTGGCACCTTGCACGTTCCTTATTAACCCTCCTGAGGCTCCCCTGGGCCCGTTCCTTGAGCTGCCCAGGGCCCTCTGGACATCCCCAGCCTTCAGGAGTGTCAGCTGCACCCTCAGCTCGGTGTCACCTGCAGACGTCACTGATCCCACTGTGTGTGGCATGGATGGAGGCACTGAGCAGCAGTGACCCCAGCACGGGGCCCTGCGAGACACCAGGTGTCACATCAGGCCAGCCATGACCCTCTGGATGTGCTCACAGCCCTCTGGATGTGCCGTGACCCTCTGGATGTGCCCACAGCCCTCTGGATGTGCCCGTGACTCTCTGGATGTGCCCACAGCCCTCTGGATGTGCCCATGACCCTCTGGCTGTGCCCATGACCCTCTGGATGTGCCCACAGCCCTCTGGATGTGCCCGTGACCCTCTGGATGTGCCGTGACCCTCTGGCTGTGACTGTCCAAGCAATTCCTTACCTACGAACAGCCCAGCCACCAAATCCATCTCTCTGCAATTTGCAGGGAAGGGAACTGAGCAGGACTGTGTTACAGCCCTGGAGAAGTCCAGAGATGACATCTGGAGCTCTTCCTTTATCCACTGCTGGAGTCATTCCATCCTGGAAGGCCACTAGGTCCGGGGTGCCTTAATTAACTTTTCTGTGGTGTACCTTGATTAGATTACTTTTCTGCCTCTAGGCTACTTCTCCCACTCTACAACCTCCTTAAAATGCAGTTGCAGAGCTTGTGCTAAACCATCCAGCATAATGGAAATGAGTTTTAACAGCTTCTCTCAAGCTTTATAACACCTTCCTCGCTGCACCTGATGCAAGCAGAGGAGGAATGAGAAGGATGCAGACAGATCCTGGTGTGAGCAGCCCCTCCCCAACCCCTGGCAGGTGGGAGTGTGAATGAGGGCTGGAGAGGTGGGCTCAGGAGCCAGGATGGGACAGGGGACAGAGATACAGAGCAGGGAGGTGTTTCCCTGCCATGGCCCAGATTAGCTTGATTTAAAAAAAAAAAAAAAAAAAAGAAAATCTTTGATTCAGTGCTCAAACTTCCAGCAGAATTTTGCCACCTGATCAAACTAATCATAGAGGTCAAGGCATTTGCAACATAAAAGAGCAAATATCAAAGTCCTTTTCTTCCTGTTACCTCTAGGGGAGGGAGGG
>VXBC01001494.1:22248-36949 GCA_013399945.1 Ploceus nigricollis | reverse complement strand
AAGGAAGGAAGGAAGGAAGGAAGGAAGGAAGGAAGGAAGGAAGGAAGGAAGGAAGGATAACCCAACTTTGGGGTATTTTTGTTAACAGTACTCAGTGCTGCTGCTGTCCTTGAGCCTTCAGCCATGGTCATATCCTTGACCAGCTCCTTTGGCAAGGTCCAGCCCATGCTCTGAGCACTTGTTTTGGTTTTATGGGCTGCACACAAAGCCCAGCACGAAGCCCAAGGCTTTCCCGTGCCTGTGGGCTCTGCCAGGCCGGGCCCAGCCCCTCTCCTGGGGACACTTCTTCTCTCCCAGCATTGTCTGCAATTCCAGGAGGTGCAATTGAAAATCCCACTGAGGCATTTGCTACCTTGACAATATAATTTCTCACTTTTTGGTCACAAACCCCATCTAATTCACTCTGGCTGAGGCTGGCAGGCAGCACACCGTGGCAGGGCTGTTTCCAGCTGTGTCCTTTATGCTTTTTTCCCATGCTCCACTGAAGGGCTCAGACAGTTTTTCCCTCTTGTGCTTTCTTGCAGAGTGGAACCATTATAACAGAGTGTGCCACTGAGCAGGCAGCCCACCCCTGGGCACCCCTTCCCTGGACACCCCTTCCCTGGGCACCCCACCCCAGCCCTGCACATCACACACATCCTGGGAGCGTCCCGTGGTCTGTACAGTGAGCAAAACAAACGAAAAACAATTGTTAAAACTGGTAAATCCCAAAGAGTGAATATTTATTCAGGGTGAGAAAACAAGAGCTGGTGAATGGAGGTGCTCAAGCTCAGGAGCACAGCTGCGAGCAGGAGCTGCTTCAGAAAACCAACACGGAGAGCACAATACAGGAGTGAAAAATCTGGAAACTACAGATTTGGGTCAACAAATCTCAAGTTCAGTAAGAGAGCTGGGTTTCCATAAAGCACTGTGATTCCTCCACTTAGGGATAATAATCTACATTGTTCTTAAAAAGCAGGATGTCAGCAGCACAAACCAAATAATAGACCCTTCTTAGGCAGCGAGAGGATAATGGCTCCCAAGACAAAAGGAGAATTTATTTATCATAAAATACTCTTGAGAATCAGGCAGTCACCTGGTGTTTAATGCAGACATTGCAGACCCAAAGGAATTTCGCTTGAGTGTGACAGGGAGTGGGAAAGGTTTCTGTCTCATGAAAATTCATTGAAAATTACATTAATGCTGCTGGGAAGGCAATAGCATCCAGCAGGAAGGGAGGCACTGCCTCATCCATATGGATCCCCTTTGCTGGAGTCTCAGTCTGTGCCTGCTGATGGTCCCATCCAGAGGCCCATGGCCCTTTGAGGAGCTGGTGACCAGGGAGCAGCCCCATGTGGGCCGGGGCAGTGCCGAGCCCCCGGGACGGACCCGCCCCGGGGAGGCAGCTCCCATCACCACCAGCAGCCACACAGGCTCTCCTGGGAACATCCTGGCTGCAGGGACCATGGACAGGGCTCTTTGCTCCCAGGACAATCCCCTAAGAGCTCTGCAGGCTAAAATGCCTTGGTGCCTCTCCTTGGATGTGCCCAGTGGGACAGCTGGGGTCTCGCATCCCTGGGACACCCCAGGGACTCACAGCTGTTCCTGTGGGGTGGCAGCAGGAAGCCTCGAGGAGCAGGTCATCAATACCAATAAATCAATATTGGAAAAACAGCGTGCACATGCTGGGCCCATTTCATAGACCAATGATTTTAATTTCTGAAATGCCCATGGTGTTTGACTTGCTGTATTTCCAGGAAAACGGACGGGAAGGTGGGAGCCTCCCCAGGAGCTCTGGAGGCTGGGGAAGGCAGCCCTTCCTTGTGACATTCACATTCTCTGGACAGAGAGACGTAGTTCTGTCTCTCAGGATTTATTGGAGAAGCACAGAGAGAAGAAGAGAAAACAATCTTTATCTCTGCTCCTACGTTTTCACCCTGTGGAATGTGGTATGGAGATTGTTTACCTGAGTGATTGCTGGGTTGGATTCTGGTGATGGTGTTTGGGTTCAATGACCAATGGGATCCAGCTGTGTCTCGGGCTCTCAGAGGGAGTCACGAGTCTGTGAGTTAGATATGGTAAGTTAAGAAGTAAGTATGTAGTATAGTACAGTATCTCTTTAAATAGTATATTAATGTAATATAGTATAGTTTTAATAAAGAGAGTGTTCAGCATTCCAAAGCCTTCTGATCTGCAGACATCATCTTTTTTTCCCATCAGGGACTGCCTGATTTTACTATACTTCCTCGCTTCCCTGCCGTGCTCACGGCTGCTGCTGCTGTGCTCTGCCTCGCCCTGTTCCCGTGGGCTCCCATCACCCCCGGCACTGCATCACCCACAGCAGAGCACAGTGGGACAGGACAGTGGGGCAGTGTCCTCTCCAACCCTGCCCACGCCCCTCCAGCCCAGCCCTGGCCCGGCTCCACAGGTGAAGAGCGTCCCTGTCTCTGCGGGAAGGAGCCGCAGGCACACTGAGCTGCCACTCATCCCCACCCGGATGGAGCTCACTCTGGGCTCAGGCAGGACATTCGAGAACACTCCTATTCTTCTTTTTGTTGGTTCTTTTCCTGCATTTCTTCTCAAAAGACTTGTTTATACCTGACTTTCCTGATCAGACACAGGAGACAATAATCTATTATTAACTGATCTATCTAAACCTGTATTTGCAGGTTCTGTCTAATTCCTGGCTTTTCTCCTACCTTGAGAGAATCCCAAGTACCAGCTGTGCACTTAAAGCACAAGCCAGGCAGCATTGCTGCCACACAGCCACTGCTGACCACTGCTGACCACTGCTGACCACTGGGCTCCTTCCCTGACCCCATGGCTGGGAAAGCAGCAGGATTGGCTGGTGTGGCCTTTGTCCCCGGCTTAGTGTCACTGCTGGTGTCCCCTCTTCCTCCTACCTTGTGTGTCCTGCTCCTCTTTGTGTCACCCAGAAAAGTGTCACTGGCCCTTCCTGATGTCCCCACTGACACACAGTGCCAATGAGCAGCAGGGGCACAAAATTGGCCTTTTGAAGGCAATGGTTGTTTCCTCTCAAGAGGATGAACACGTGTAGGAAGGAAGGACATTCACAAAAGCTGTGTGTTCATCTCCCCACCTCACACAGTCCCCTAGGTAGCCTTAATTTTTTCTGTCTTTTTAAATGAAAAAAAAGGCATATTCTACTGCATGAAATCAGTACACATATATAATACACAAAGGAAGACAAAAATGGAAGAGCTGCACTGCAGATGTCAAGCAAAGCCAATCACTAATTAAGTGCCCCCCAAACTTGCAGTGATTGACAGTGAGAAGCACCAGCATTGTCTGATTTCTTGATAAAGGGGGCCAATCTCCAGGAGTGGAGGTCCTCCAAGCAGAGGGTCTGCCCAGCTGTGCAGCAGCTGGAGGCAGCCCCAGCTGGGCACCGGCCCCACCCAGAACCTGCCCGGTGCATGGACGCCGATGATCGATACGGATCGATACGGATCGATACGGATCGATACGGATCAATACGGATCAATACGGATTGATGTGGATCAGCACGAGGGTGCAGGGAGCTCTCAGCGCTGATGCCCAGGCATTATTCTGTCAATAAAATGCTTCCTCGTGCCCAGGAGTTTCTGTTTGACATCTGTTGTGTCTGCAAGGAGCTCCTGCCCTCGGCACCGCAGTGACGAGCGGCGCTGTAATTGCCTTCAGGGGAGTCAGCGCACCCTTCACCGGCACACGCGAATAAAGGGTTGGGAAGAGGAGCAGTGACCTCCACCTGCTCTCCAAACTTTCACCAGCCCTCTCCGCTGCTTCCAAAGCACACCCTGAATTTACAATTCACGGTGTGTGCAGAGGCAATGAACCCACCAACTCTCAACGGCACAAATCAACAAATACTGTGATGCATTATCAAATTAAAGATTAGAAATTGAAACGTTTCTTGTAAAGTATGATCCTCGCCTTGATCTGTGCATTTGGAAAAATCAATAAAATAATGTGCAACAACCATGCAAGGTTTCTTTTAATGACTTGCGTCTCCATAAATACCATATTCATTACAGACCTCCATCAAAATATATTATCTGCACTTGCCCACGCTGCCGCTCCTTGATTGGAAAGCTTCACCTTGCCACGGCATGAAAAATGGATAAGAATGGAATGGAATACAAAAGGGCCACTTATTATTTGTCAGCTGGCAGTGTTTGCCCTTTTAAAGCAGATATCAAAATTTTAAATGTGATCTTGTAGCAGCAGCAGATTTCTCCCGGAGCTGCCCGTGGCAGGCGTGGGGAGGTGTGGAGCACTCGGACACCTCTGTATTAATTTCAGAAACGCCACGGCTGCGCCGCAGCAAGGAACACGGCGAGGAACATGAGGAACACGTCTGCAGGAGCTAATGCCAGGAGGGGTAATTAATGCCTTCCCCACACCTTTAAAGGTGCAGAGACAAGTCACTTGGAATTACAAATTCTGCACCTTTGCGTCTGCCTTGGAGAGAATGACAGCACGGCAGCTGTGATGGGAGAGGTGGGCTGGGAGGGATGGGGCTGTGCTCAGGGTCCCCACGTGTGGGTACCCTGATCAGTTTCATCCTTGGGAAGCCTGGGAACTTAAGGGAAGAGCTTGTAGGACTTGCTGCCTTGTGGCCAGGCCCCATGCCTGTGCCCGGCTCACCATGCCAGGCACCGCGTGCGCTGCCACGGCACCTGCATGGCACAGGGAGCACAGCTGGGCCTGCACGGGGGCTGCACTGGGACTGCCCAGACAGGAGGGGACAGCGCTGGCCCCCGTGTGTCAGTGAGGACAGTGACAGCACTGTCCCTCTTGTGTCCCACTGAGGAGGAGATGGCGCTGTCCCCCCATGCCCCACTGAGGATGCTGACAGAGCTGTCCCCGTTGTGTCCCAGTGAGGACGCTGACAGAGCTGTCCCCAGTGAGGGCTCCTTCCCTGCCGTGCTGTGGCTCTGCTCCAGCCCCCTTGTGCAGGTGATGAATCTCCAGGTTTGTGTTTTCACGTGGTGCACAAAGTGTTTGTGCCTGGAGCACTTCCTGCTTTCCTGGCACCTGGAACCAGCCGTGTGTTTGTGGCTCCCTGCTCATGTTGGTTTATTTATTTATTCACCCCATCCATGCCCTGAAATAAACTCTCCCTGTTTGCTTACCTGGAAACCATCTGACTCTGTCTTTCTCTCCTTGATCCATGAGCACAAACACTAGGAGACCTAATTTCTTCAAGATATTTACCAAAAGATTTAATAATGATTGGATTGGATTTATTGTAGAGAGAGATGGCATTTTTTTATCTCAAACAGTACCAAGACCCTTCTCCCCAGCTGCCGAAACCAATTGATCCAATATTAAATTCCACAAAATGAGCAAACTGCCAATATCACTATGTACAAAACCCCAACTGCCCTCCCGAAATATTAGCAGCTAATTAAAATTAAACATTATTGCCACCCACATAGCATTACTGCCTTCATCAGGAAGGTCTTTTGGGGACATTCCTCTCCTCCCTGCTCAGGGGATGGCTCATGGTTTTTTGTGGAGAAGGAAAACACCCAATTTACTGTTTGATATGAAGTCACCGTGTGGCAGCTGAGCCCCAGCAAGGCTCGGCCGAGGCTGCCTTGACCTTGACTTTCACTCTGTGCCCCCACAGGGATGGGCTGGGCTCTCCTCACAAGCTCTGCTGGAATTCCCTGAGAAGCCACAAACTGCTGCTTCCTTCCTCATCTCAGGGAGAGGAATTTAAATGGACAAATGTGAAGCTGGCCATTTGCAAGGAATGATGTGCAAATTCAGCAGAAAATGCCCAGTTTAGCCTTCAGCCTGGCTCTGCCTGTGAGCCCATGGCCCCTTCCGTGGGAGCCCCTGCTGGGGCAGGCTCAGCTGCAGGAGCGGGTGGGCAGCGCCCGCGCCGCGGGGTCCGCGCTGCACGTCTCCCTGAAACCTGCCTAAACCTTCTCCAAGGCGGTTTTTAAACATCTGAGGAACACTCCCGAAAGGAAAATGCAAATAAACAGAGCTTTTTTTTTCCAAGGCGTTGAAGAGGATTAGTGAGAGTCCCACCCTCTCTGCTCCCATTTGCATTCGGTGTTCCGACGGCACTTGACTCTGAAATCATTCCAGTAAAGCGGAAAATTAATATTCTAATATGCCTGCTTCTCCAGCAGCTACAAATAAGTAAAGTGGAAGTAGTAAAGAAAATGTTTTAGTATTAACTCTGGGCATGAATATTTATTGTAACTTGCCCTCAGCCACCTGCCCGTCCTGTCCCTGCTCGCTGGCAGGAGCCCCAGCAGGAATTATTTCCATGTTGTTTATCTAAGAGGGGAACAGTTTCTTTCTGAGAGGCTTTTGACTGTCTTTTAGCGTGGGTTTTGCTCGGTAACTGTGGTCACTGGCCAGGGGCATAGTGGGAGGGGTCAGACCCTTGGCTGTCCCCAGAGCTTGGCTGTGGGCACGGGTGGGCAGGAGCAGGGCCTGGGGGTCCCCAAACCTACACCCAGCCAGAGCAGGGGTCACTGACAGAGAGGTGAGGGATCCATTCCGTGCCGTGCTGGAATTAGGGATCCATTCAATGCCATCTGGAATTAGGGATCCATTCCCTATTCTGCTGGAATTAGGGACTTGTTCTGTGCTGTGCTGGAATTAGGGATCCATTCCCTACTCTGCTGGAATCAGGGATTGTTCCTCACTGTCAGGGTGCTGAAATCGTGGTGCAGGTGGAACTGGGCCCTGCTCCTGCTGCTCTCTGTTATTCCCGGTATTCCATGCCTGAGGTGGGACATCCAGGTGCAGTGTGGAGCACCAGGGGCTCTTCCTGAGCTCAGGAAACGCCGAATCTGCTGGGCACACCGAGGTGCCCCAGGGTTTGTCCTCCTCCTGCCAGGGTGGGAGCGGGGCTGGCAGCCCCTCACCTGCCCTGAGCCCCTGCTGAGGTGCAGCTCAGCCATGCCCATGGTTTTGTTCATGTAGAGGGAGAACTTTACAGTAAAAATCAGGGATTCAAGGACTGTGTCACTGAGGGTCAGCCTCAGGGCCCTGCCTTCAGACCCAACCATCAACCAGCTGGCCCCAGGCACTGCCTGCTTGTGGCTGATACCAACTCAGGACATAAAATTTGCACTCTCAGGTATGTTATCATTAAAATATAATCTAAAAAATTCCAATGTTGTGACGACATTAAATCATTACGGCTTTTTCCCATTTTTTCCCCTATTTTCGTGTCTGCAGTCTGTGATGACTGAATATACAGGAGGAGTGAATCACTCATTTCCAAGTATAAAACTTGCATACTGTAAGGCTGAATTATTGATATTATTCCCGGCCAGCCCTATTGCTATTTACATTCTTGATATTGAAAAATATTCTTCAAAGAGGAATTTTAGCAATTAAAATTTAAAGATGGAGTTTGACAAGGCTGGTGATTAAATCGAAAGTTCAGGGTGTGACTGGTGTCAGCTGCTGGTGAGGCTGGCAGCATTCCCAAGTGGGCCACTCTAGAATGTGTTTTCTGGAGTGAATTTAACCCAAAGTTTAACACCCTTTTGGCTTTTTTTTTTTTCATTTTCCCCTGTATTCTCCTGAGCTGGAAGCCAAGCACTCTCTGCTGCTCGTGGGCAGCACACAGATGGAATTTTGGCAGCTGACAGCATCCCTGGGTGGCAGAGCCCACAGCCCGGGATGTGCCACGCGTGGGAAGCCAGCAGTGCATCCCTGGCTTTCCTGCTCTCCTCCTTTTCTCACCCAAACAGACTCCTCTGCCTGCTCCACCTGCTTATCAGCAGCAGGTATTTGCTGCTAATGCTTTCTTACATCTCCATCACAATGTTAAGAAATACTGAAATCTCTCTATTTAAATTGCTCCGGTGAAGTACAATACATTAATCATAAATATTTTATATTAATCTGTCCTTTTTCTGGGTACATCTCAGCAGTGTCTTTTTAACATCCTTTCCATAGAACTTTAATCTGTGTTCTTATAGAAGCAAAAATAGAAGGGAAAAAAGAGAGAGAAAACTAGGTGAGTATTCCTTCCCTCTCTCCCACTCGATGGGAACAATCCCCGGGAGATTTCCCCAAGCCAGGCTTTTAATTTTCCGTAACACTGCAGGTGAAGCGGGGAGAGCTGTCACCAGCGCTGCCTTCGGGAGATTTGGGCTGTGCCGCTCAGCTCCCGGGAATAATGACAGCGAGCCTCTCCCGCTCCCGAGCGCAGCCCGCGGAGCATTCCACTCCATTTCATGGAAACAGCCAGGTGTAATTTTAATTCATTTTCTGCCATTTTATCCTTTCCGCCGGATTGTTTACAATCCACCGCTTCCCTCCCCCTGCTCGCGCCGCTTGTGCCGCTCCGCAGCCCTCGGGAATCGTTCGGCCAGGCCAGGAAGGGCACCAGAAACCTTGATGCCGATTTTCCTGGATTGTCAACACCCATTGTCTTGGCGTGACTCGTTAAACCCCTCACAGCAGGGGCATGAACCGCCTTTTATCTCCCATCATGGCAGGGCACAGACATCATCCCGGGGGCAGCATCCCTCCATTCCTGGGATCAGCATCCCTCCATCCCTCCATCCCTCCATCCCTGGGAGCTGCATCCTTCCCTGGGAGCTGCATCCTTCCCTGGGAGCAGCATCCCTCCATCCCTGGGAGCAGCATCCCCCTATCCAGGGCAGAGGTCCCCAGCACACAGAAACTCCCCAGCCTGGAAAATGGCTTTTTTTTTTTTTTTCCCCCCCAAAAAAGTCACCAGCTATTCCCTTTCCTTCAAATGGCATCAAAGGTTTTATTTTGGTGTGGGACATCTCCTCAGAGTGAGGACATTCTGAAAGCCAGCCCTTCCTTCCCAGAAAATAATCCAGGTTTTGGCAAGCTGCAGTTGCAGAGCATCCATGGCCTTTATCCACAAAGCCTTGGGGATGACAAGTCCCCGTGGAGAAGCCAGGGCTGGAAATTTCCAGCAGAGATGTGGGAAGAGAGAGGTTTTTTGTGCTTGTGAGTTTCAGAGGCACTTTGACAGACCCTAAGTTGGAGAGCTGAACTTCATTTCCTTTCTATAATGCCCACAGTAAAAGAATAAAAAAGTAAAACAAAAAATTCCAGTCTTCAAACCTTCAGAACTATTTTTTAGCCAGCAACAGTGGGAGTTGTGTACGGAGGTGAAGAATAGGGGATGATCTTACAGTACATTTTAAATAGCTTCTGAAACATAGGCAATCCTAATTAACATTTTATGGTACTGGAATTATAACAAGGAAAGCAATTTAGTCTGTGAAACTCTATTTGCAACAATGGCAATGATAAACAAAGGGAGAAAATGTTCAGGGAAGAACAGAAGAAGGAATGGAGAAGAAGTAAAGGTGGAGGAGATGCAGCTCCAGCAGTTAATAAGTGACTGAAAAAGATATTGCCCAGCTATCTTTANAACCCACACTTCTACAGTAGAGGTGGAGGAGATGCAGCTCCAGCAGTTAATAAGTGACTGAAAAAGATATTTTTGGAGAATGATGGAGATGAAGTAAAACCAAATGACCAGTGAAGGAAGCTGGGCAGCTGGGGAGCCCTCCCTCTCCAAGTTGTTTCTCCTGAGCAATGCTTTAATTCAAGTCTGCTCTCTCCTGATCTTCACACAAACTGAAACAGCTACAGGAACAATAATGCAAGGAAACCAAACCAACCCTAATCCTCCTGCTCACCTCAGTTCGTGAACAACTCTGCATCAGTCTGTGGAGCCACAGAGTTCACTGCAAAGATTTCCTTTATTGGCTCTGAGCAGCTCCAAGGACACCACTGGCCTCCAAAGCCAGGGAATTGTATCTAAATAACGATTGCTCCCGAGCTGGGAGAGGCTGGCCAGGCCCTGCAGTGCTCACAGCAGCGAGCACAGGGAGGCTGGGCAATTGCAGATCAATTCTTCAGCCCCAGGAGGCAAGAATTATGCTACTGGAACAGATTTCCTTTTTACATTTTTTTTTTTCTCTGATCATGGCTTCAGTTCCTTTTGCTCTCAGGCTTCTCTGTCCTGAATGTTTTGTCACCTGATGGCCAGACTGCAAAAGGAAAAGTGAGGATTCTTACACAGATTTTGGGACATTTCAGTTCAGTTGTAAAGATACACTGAAATAAGCTACTGCCTTGGCAGCTTTGCAACAGCAGACACAGAAAGGCAAGGAGTTGTTGCAGAGCTTTATTTCTTGGGGGCCAAAATGCACTTAATGGGGTGCAGAGGGAATGGGCACCTGCAGTGGGGAGGCTTTGTCTCACGTTCTGCTGATCTTATGGGCCCATGGGAACGAGCTGAGCTCCAAGGTCTGTCCCAGCCCAAACCATTCTGGGTTCTGTGATTCCCTCTGATGGAAACACAGAGAGGCACAGATCCCACTAGTTCTATTTGCAGCCAGTGCTCCACGGCAGGGCTGTGATCAGTGGGAGCAGCTGGCCAGAGGGACGGCTCGCTCCCCTCGTGCAGATGGATGTGATGGTGCTGGGGCTGGCGCAGAGCCTGCAGTGTTTATTCAAGTGATGTCTGCGTGCCCCATGCATCATCTCCAGCTACAAAACACCAGGACTCTTTAATAAATATTTTGCCTCTAATGTCTTGGTGTGAGGAGATTTATGCACTGATTAGTTCTTTCATATTGTTTGTTGAAGGAGCTCTTGTTTACAGAGCCCCTGACGGAGCTGCAGGGATGGCAAACTGTGCCAGGCGCTCCAGGGCTTCTGTCCCCAGCAGCCACCAGCTGCGCCCTCGGGTCCCACAGCGTCCCCCCAGTGCCACACGGCCTGGGACACCTCCTCGGGACAGGGATGGACAGGGGCCCTTCCCTGTGATCATCACAGACATTTTTAACGTGCTACTCCTTGTTCTGGTTTTGTCAATCACGGAGCAGACACTGCATTTGCTGTCTTAGAGATAATTAAACAGCAAATGCTGCACCTTGTTAGGGAATGTGAGGCAGAGGCCATGCTTGTGACACAGTGTGAAAGATGAAAGTATTTATTATCAACATTTTTAAATGCACTGTCACATTTTGACATTTTTTTAAAAATCCTAAATAATGGAAATAGTTTCAAGTTCCTGCAAAGAGGAAACTCAAACTGTAGGGACACCAATGAATTAAAATCAGTTTGCTGATCAGTTTGCTCGCCCTCAGCTCAGTTCTCCTCCCATGCTGCTTCTCCCAAAGTGATTTTTGCTTCTAGGAGCTATTTCAGAGAGGGAACAGGGGTTGTGGTGCCTTTTTAGTGGGAGCAGAGGGCTGTGGCACCCCTTCTTTACAGGCTAGAGCTGACAGGGTAAATCCTGTGCCTTTCCCACCTGCGAGCAGCGGCTCAGCCCCGGCTCACAGCGAGCTCCTTTGAAGTGCAGGGAGCACTCCGAGAAGGAAATGAGCCCTCCCTGCCGTGCCTGATGAGCAGGGGAGATGCAGCCTCAGATCTCTGGCAAAGCCACCTCTGATTCTGCGTCCCCACGTTTCAGCAGAACGCAGCTCTGGGAAACACCAAAAACGCCAGCTCCATCGCTCAGGGCAGAACACCTGCCCCAAAAAGCACCTCGTTAGGCTGATGTCACATCCTGGGAGAGGGTAACTCTGTGGGCCAGTTACTGAGAATCTCAGGTTTCGTTCAGTGACCATTGATTTTGCTCTCTAATTTACATCTATAGAACAATGTTTGTCGGTGTAAAGATGCAGGAAAAATAAGAAATTGGGGGTATTTTTAGTTTGCCTAACGAGGCACCACAGGCATGATGAGAGTTCTGAACACGGGAGTAATCACAGGTTAATGATCTCATCCTCACCGTTGGGTTAATCATGCAGACAAATAGCAAGGCAAATCCTGGAATATTTATTCACTGCTGGAAGAGTGGAAGAGAGACAGAGCTGGCTTCCCAGAATGCTGCGTTCAAAACAAATCCTGCCATCAAGGTGCCTTTTGGTTGGGTTTTTATGATCCATATTTTACTGTGGAATTGGTATCTTAAAAGATTCCTATTTATTATTTTGTAGGTTGGAAATTAATTTACATCTATTACTGCAAAGAAGTCCCCATTGGTAGGTAAAGGTTATTTGTAATGACCAAATTTGTCACTGTTTGGGATCTCATAAAGGTCACAGTGGAAGGTTTTCTCTTGCTTTAAATAAAAATCTGTATTTTAAAAAGAAATGTGCTTAACTTTCATTTCATAGAAATATCAAACCTGTTTGCACTATAATTTACTTTTGGAGCTCTTGACATTTACGCAGCTGCCTGTCTTTGGAGAACAATCTCTTGATTTGGCTGGGAAGCAGGGAAACAGTCAGTGAGGGATGGGGGAATGGGGTGCACCCGGGCCCTGCTGGCACCCAGGGACCCTGCCCTGGCCCAGGGACACAGGGGTGGGCACTGCCCTCCCGTGAGCTGGCTGTGCCACCCAGCAGATGGAAAAGGTGTGAAGAGCCTGGAAAACCTCCTGGTGCATTCCGCCCAGGGAACAGCAGCTTCTGTTCCTCTGCTCCTGCAGCATTGCACACCCCTGTGCCTGAGGGACATCCCTGGCAGAGACACAGCCACTGTCACCTCCTGCTGCCTGGGAAGCCCTCGGGCCAGGGGGGCTGTTAAATCCCGAGTTTCTTTTCCTGGCAGACACAAAACACGACAGGTTGTACCAGGGAGAGCTTAACCCTCTACAAGTTATCACACTGTTTGCTCCTTTCCTTATCTGCTAGGGTCCAGTTTAAATTACAGCTTCTTGGGATAACCAAGGGCTTTACAGCAGATGGAGCATTTTATTTCCATGCCATCTTTATTTCAGTGGGACACTCACACCATTTGAGGGGCCTTGCTGTGGGAACTCCTGGTAACAGAGCGGGGTGCCTCAGGATGGGGGGAGCAGCACCAGCATCCCACAGAGGGGAGCAGGAGCAGCCCCGTGGAGGGGACTCAGCTGCTCCCAGTGGCACTTCCCTGTTGGAAAGGATTCCTCTTCCACTGCAGGCTGAGTTACTTCTGAGGGAACCTGAGCCCTTCGGCTCCTGTGGGGTACAGGGGTAGCTGTGTCAGGGCTCGAATCACATCACCTGTGTGGTGACTGCCCAGGGCCACTCACCCCACAGTCCTGTCAGCAGTGACAGCACTTACAGCCCCGGGCAGGCCAAGGAAGCAGCTGAGTTAATGGGAGAATTATTTAAATGGCAAAGGCAGCTGAAAGAAGGGATCAGTCCAATTAATCCCAAGACACACCTGTGTAAGGTTTCCATCAGCTAACCAGGGAGAAGCAGAAGTGTTGTGTCACCACCCTGCACCTTCAGTGCCAAAATACAGTTATTTTGGCCGTGTACATTTGGGAAGGGAGCTAGGGCCAGCTGCTGATTAACCCTGCCAGGGCTGTCTGCTCAGGCTCGCTCCTGCTCCTGCCCTGCTCTCCAAAATGTGCTGAGCTGCTGCTGCCTGAACGGGCCTTTCCTCCCGCCACAGAACCGGCTGCAAGGGCAGCAGAACGCAGGCATGGGCTGTGCCCTGGCCCTGCACAGCCAGCAGCCCTGGCCCCGGCTCCGCGGGGACCTGGGGGCTGCCAGGGCCAGCGGCCAAGCCAGGGCAAGCCCACATCCCCGGGAGCAAGCCAGCACCTCGGGTGGAACCCCCAGCCCGGGTGGAGCCCCCAGCCCGGGTGGAACCCCAGCCCAGGTGGAACCCCAGCCCAGGTGGAACCCCAGCCCAGGTGGAACCCCAGGCCAGGTGGAGCCCCAGTCCAGGTGGAGCCCCCAGTCCCAGGTGGAGCCCCAGCCCAGGTGTTCTGCATTAGCAGGAAGGGGAGCACTCCCTGCCCCAGCGTTGTTCTGCTCCTCAGCTCTTTGCCCCAAACTCGAATCAGCTGCAGGTCATTAACGCTGATTGAAGGGGCCATAAATTGGGTTTGGGGAGGGCTGGGGGCAGTAGTTCTCTGTGACTGGGGAAGTGAAGGGTGCATTCCAACCGTCTGCAGGGTGAGTGCTCTGTTTTCTTATTTATTAATTTGTGGTTTGCCAGACTAGTTGGGGGACTCAGAAGGGTTCTGAATAATGTTTGAATTGCTCCTTCCTTGCTTAAAACAAACCTTTGCCACTGTGTGTGCATGAAAGATGTCAGTAAAATGAAAACTATTATCTAGGCCTGAGGTTCTGTTTTGGACTATAATTGTGTTATGTAAATGTGTGCTGGCTGCAGCGTTGTTCTCTTTGCTGGAAAGTTTGTAAAGCAGTGGCGTGTTCCTGTCCTGGTTTAACCCACTGAGGGGTGGATCAGTTTGAGTTTAGGTAATGCAGCCCTGGGGAGTGGCACACGCGGTGCTGTAATCTCAGTCCAGCCTTCGCTGGTGTCCCGAAGGATAAACGAGGGCTGTGGAGCACATGGAGTGGGCACCGAGGGCAAAGGGAGCTCCACCCTTTTGTTATCAGTGCCTGGGGAGCTCGGGAAAACAGGGCAAGCCTGGGTGTGGGGATTAAAACAGGCTGAATTTGTGTTTGTACTGCCATTGCCTCAAGCGCTATTAGATTTATGTTCTTTGATAAAAATGGTTTTGCTGTGGGTTTTTTTTAATGTTTATTGATGTGAGGAGAATTTCCGTGTGGGGCTGAGCTCGGGGTGCTGGGATGCTCTGGATTTCCGTGTGGGGCTGAGCTGGGGGTGCTGGGATGCTCTCGCCCCGCGGGGCAGGGACGGATCCCGCCGTGCTGTCTTTGTCCTCCCGTGGCTGGTGCCGGCCCTTCCCGCCCAGCCCTGC
>VXBC01001494.1:0-13750 GCA_013399945.1 Ploceus nigricollis | reverse complement strand
TAAATATCACAGATTCCGACAGGTGGGAAGGGACCTAAAGCCCACCCAGTGCCAGCCCTGCCATGGCAGGGACACCTTCTCTGAGCCCCGGTGTCCAGCCTGGCCTGGAGCCCCCCCAGGGTCACTGCAGGGGGTTTGGGTGGGCCCAGGGCTGCAGGGTGCACCTGGGCACAGGTGAGGGCTCGGGGGGGACAGGGCTCTGCGTGAGGGACAATCAGAGAGCAGGCACAGGGAATGGGGGGCTGGGGCTGCTTCTCCCCCTGCGTGTGTCCGTGTGTCCTCTGCTCCTGGGGAAGGCAGCAGTGACCCAGGCCCGTCTCCAGCTCTGGAATGTGTCCTGAGGCTCCACGTGCCCTTGCTCAGAGCTGTCCTCAGGCTGCTGGGACACTTTGATGTCTGCAGCCGGTGATTAATGGCTGTAACCTACGCTTTAAAGTGCAAAGGCAATTAAATAAATCTTTTTATGTTCACTCCTTCTCCTGTGAACCAATAGATGTAAAAGTGTCTCTAAAGCCTTATTTATCTTGCATTAAATCAGCTGTAATTGTAAAAATATTCCACGGCATCTGTGATCCAAATGCTGTTGCTGGTTTGATCCTTTCCAGTCCCTGTCTGGGTGCAGGGCTCTGCCAGGCACAGCTTTTCTCATGGACTCTGTGGCTGCAGCTCTGCTGGCTCTGGATGTAACCATTACCCACAAACTGGAGAACGGGAGAGAGGAAAGCATGAAATGTGCTTTTTATGTGGTGATTTTAAGACCTCATGAAATTAAATGTAATTGGTTTGGGCTGTTGATCCAAGCTGTGAGCCTGGCTTCGGGGTTCTTCTGTTTTCATGGAACATGGTGTTGCCCCCAGGGCAGGTGTGAGAGATTCCAGTGGGATCCCAGAACCAGTGAGGCTGGAAAAGCCCTCCAAGACTGAGTCCAGCTGTTCCCCAGCACTGCCAAGGCCACCACTGGCCCATGTCCCCAGGAGTCCCATCTGGAAGGCTCCCGGTGTGGTGGTTCCACCACGGCTGCTCACGGCTCTGTAGGGAGCCTGCCTGCAGGAGAGAGGTTTCCCTTCTTCAGAGCAGAGTGGAATTACACTTAATGAGCTCAGTCTGAACCAACAGGACAAATCTTGGTAAGACCAGCACAGGGATCCCCATCCCTCCTGGCTGTTTGTGGGGACAGCAGTGTTGGCTCCCTGTGGTGCTCCTCAGGAGCCAGTGGGGATCCAGAGCTGGTGAACCCTGGCTTCCTGCAGGGTCAGTGCTGCTCTGGCCTGTCTCAGCCCCCTGGAGTCCCCTTTCTCCACTCTTTGATCAGACATTTCTGTCTTTTAGTCCTTTGTGACCTGTCCTCTGCTGTTGTTTCTCTGCTTTGGACTCTTCCAGGGGATGTCCTCAGACTTCAAGGGGTGCTTGTGCTTCCAAACCTCTTTATTTCCCAGCTCTAGGGGCTGCACCTCTGCAGTTAAATGATTGGCATTATGCACCTCAATTCTCTTCTGAAGAGTTACATACAAAATTACAGGTTACTTTAACCCTGTCTGGGCCATAGTCCAGGAAGGGGTGGACATTCAGTTTGCTTTCCCCTCTAAGGTGTCCGTGGCTCTGAAGTGAGTGAGTTTAGGCACCACAAGCCACGGTTCCCTGGGGATCAGGGCTGGTTCTGCTATTGTAAAGAGGCAACAAATACCATTCATATGCTTATTTTGGGAGGAAAATATTCTGAAATAAAAGACACCCAGCACTATTTAGGTCCTGGTGGCGACTGACTTCCTTTTGTGACACCCCAAACTGAAGCATTGAAGATTTTATGAAGATGAGGCACAAACTGGGGCTTTGAGGAGCAAAATGGTGGGTTTATTTCACGGAAGGCTTTTGAACAGAGATTCCTCCCCACCTTTCTGCCTGCTCCCAGCCAGTACTTGGGGCAGGAGGTTTGGGCTTCTGGGCTCCAGGCAAAGGCTGCTGGTTGGAATAGAGATGCACATTTTAATTTGCTCAGTGAACACCTTCAGGTGTTTCAGGAATGAGGTTGTGGGGTTATTCCTGGCAATGCTCTCCCAGCGAAGGCATGTGGGAGGCTCAGTGAATGAATTACAGAAAAGCCTCTCAGATTTGTGTAGGCTGACTCATCAAATGCTTCATTTCTTTACTAGCAAAACCTCCAGTCCAGCTCAGCTGGGAGCTCCCTGGGCTTGGTGTGGAGTAGTTGATGAGCAAGTATTTCATGGTTAATGACTTGATCAATTTAAGATGAATAAAGGATGTCAGTGGAACTCACCACCCCTCTGCACTACTGAAAGTTACTCAAACCCTTCCACAAGTGAGGAGGTGACCTGGCTATGGGGAAATCCTCTTAATTCAAAGAGAACTATTTGGACAAGTCAGAAGGGAGCCCAGTGGCCGTGGCTCTGCAGGGGACAGGGATGGCTTGGCAAGGAGCAGTTTTGGACTCGTGGCCCTAAGGACCTTAACCCCCCTTCTCCTGAGTCTGTGGGACTGGAGGGGCTCAGAAAACAAGAGGGGGGAAAAATCCCATTAGCAGGACCCCTGTGCTGCCCTGGGGGAGGATCCTGTGTGATGGGGTAAATCAGGCTGGAACAGCCCAGGAGCTGCTGCAGAGCTGCCCAAGTTTGCTGCAGCTGCTAACACCCAGGGAACTCGTCTGGGCTGTGCTACCCTGACAAGTCCCCGCATGAAAGATAACTCTGTCCACGGGGTGCTCTGAAATTGCTTTTCTTTGCTGCTGTGATGTTGCTTTGATATTTTTTGTTTTAATCAAAATGTCTGGTAACTTTCTGGCCTTTAGGTGCTGCAGAGAGGGCTGTGAATCCCAAAGCTGACTGGGAATGGTGTTACTGAGCAGGGCTGGAGTCTGGGGGCTGAATTTACTCCGTGGTGATGAGATGTTGTCCCTCAGCTTTGGCAGTAGTGCTGGGCAGAGAGGATTGAGCTGCAGCAATGGGAATGGCCTGTGCAATCTCCCCATGTTTAATTTGCATGGAGGTGTGCTGAGATATCTGTTATTTGGCTGTGCCTTTTTAACATGTACTTTATGGAACTGGGACCATGCATTCAGGGGGAAACCCAGGAAGGGCTGGTTTCTTTGGGCTCTCCTGAGAGCTCGACCTGCACTTTGCATTCTCACCTGTGCTTGTGCACCTGGGGCAGCTCAGCCTGTGCTCCCAGCACACAGCACAAACCCTTCAGGCCCCAGACTGGAGCTGAGAGAAGTGTCAGTGACTCACAGCAGCCCCTGGTCCTCTGTTCTCATCCCAGGCAGGCTGGAGACACTCAGATCGTGGGTTTGGATCTCCCTGTGCTCTGAACAGGGCTGTGCAGCAGCTCAGCACTGAGCAAAAGGATTCCTCCACTTTAGCAGGACTCTGAACAATCCTGCTGGATTTCAGCCCTGGAGGGAGAGCAGCATTGCCAGGGCAGGGTGCTGCTCCAGTGTTTCTGGACTGCTGGGTTTGCCTGGGTGCAGGGGAGAGGATTTGTGTCCATGATCTCCTTTTCATCTTCTGGCTAATGAAATTCCAGTTGTTTTTCCCATGGAGTAACACATCTGTGCTATCATAAGCCTTCCTGTTAAAAATGTTCCATTGTTACATGTTTCCTTGCAAGGACAACCAGAAGCAGTGGAGAGCCTTGCAAGTTTCCCCAATTTGTTGTCTTTTCCTGTGGATTCCCACCTGTACCTGCAGAGGGATTGGATCTAACAATTGATGATCTAATTGTTCTAACCATTGATGTAAATGTGCCAGGATTCAAAGTGGTGCCTCACAGTGCCAGGATCATTTTACTGGATTTCCCTGATTGTCCCTCATTCTGTGCCTTCTGGAGTATCTTTGTTTTACCTCTTGGATGATAATTGCAATCCCTTCCTCATGTGCTCATCATTCATATGGGTTTGTTCAAATCCATTTCAGGTTGCTGAAGCTTTTCCCTCCAAAGCTGGTGTGAACTAAAAGCCTACTTTACCTGTCTAAGGCTAAATTACACTTGGTGATCGAGATAAAATCTTCTTTCTCTTTAAATCAATTTTGGGAAATAAATAATACTTATCTATTGCTAGGTGGTTTTTTTTTCCCCAAGCAGACATCCCAGTTTGCTGCTCTTAGATGTGTTTTCCCTGAAAATCCTGGAGAATGCTCAGCTGATTCTCCTGATGTTAAACACTCTTGTTAAAAGCTTTTGGTTTTATAAAAGGGAAAATGAAGGTAATATTGCAAACAGGGTAATAGGAAAGGGGAGTATCTTGCATTTCATTGAAATTATGTGTAACTCCCCAAAACAACAGAAGAAATAACTTCTGGTGTTTGAAGAATTGCTCCTTTTCAGCTGCTTTGATTCCAAACCAGGAGCTGAAGCTTGTGGTGGACTTGGGCTGTCCCTGTGGCCAGAGCTGCAGCTGGAGGTGTCCCCCCAGGGCTGCCTGTGCCCACCCTGGGCAGGCTCCTGAGGATGGGGCTGCAGGGTCCCACCCTGGCCAAGCCCTGCTCCTCCAGCTGAGAACCAGCCGTGCTGTTCCCTGCCGTGCCAGGAGCTGAGCTGCTCTGCACCCAGTGCTCCCGGACCCTTGGAAAGCAAACCTGAGCTGGCACTCGGTGCCTCTCCCCTTCCTCCCTGCTGGGGACACGGCAGCTCAGAGCCGGAGCAGCTCCAGACCCGCCCGGGCTGCCCTCGGGGCCGGGGCTGCCGGTCCTGGTCCCTCCTCGGGGACTGAGGGGTGCCGGTCCTGGTCCCTCCTCGGGGACTGAGGGGTGCCGGTCCTGGTCCCTCCTCGGGGACTGAGGGCTGCCGGTCCTGGTCCCTGCAGGGCCAGCCTGGCTTCTCCCAGGAGAAGGTGCTGAGGGGTGGATCTGGCAGAGCTGCCAGAGCACGGAGTCATTCTGCATTTGGTAACACTCTGCATCCCCCTTGGCAGGGCTCTGCAGGGCTGCTGGTGTTCTGCAGGCTGCCCTGCCCAGCTCCCCGAGGTGCTGGGGGCAGCTGCTGCTCTGCTCCCTGGGCGCTCCCTGGCCCTGCTTTGGGGGTTTAACGGGGCTTTCATGGAGAAGACATGCTGCATTTCAGACATGCTGGGCTCTCCTGCATTTCCCTTCAGCTCCAGCCAGTGCATTGCACCGCAGGTGCTTTCGCCTGGCTCAGGTGCCCAGCTGGTGCCAGCCCCTTCCTCTGTGCCCCGTGTAACCTCACCAAGGCTTAGGCAGCAATGTCTGGGCTCGGCTCCCCCATGGGCCCACGCTGTCCTCCTGCCTTGCCACTGTCCCCTGCCCTCGGCAGGATGGGGACAAAGCCAGGAGCTGGGAGTGGCTGCTGCTCCTCCCTGGGGGCTGCAGGAGGGCAGGTCCTGCTCTCCTCCATCCCCACCTGTTTGGTTCCAGAGGAGCTGTCAGCTGAGGAGCTGTGTCCCCTCGTGTCCCAGCTCCAGCCCAGCTGGGTGCTGTGCCCCGGGCTGTGCTCTGGGTGAGGTGGGGACATCACCCCTGCCACGCTCTGCTTGTGCCTCTCTGCAGGTCCTGGCCAGCAGTGGCCCTGAGGGCACTTCCCAGCCCGGCTGGGGAGGGACCCCTGGCACAGGGACTCCCACAGGGACTGTGGGATCCCTTCTGAAGATCTCGTTGAGCAAACCCGTGTAGGATCAGGAGAAAACAAAAGCAGGTTTGTACCTGCCCAGAAAATGTAGGTCATTACAAATGTGTTGTTCTTCATCCACGTGGGGAGAAACAAGACAGCACAAAACAACTAGGAATGCAGGGCAATAAATCAGGGAGTAAATCACTCATTTGCTCCTCTTTGGAATGGGTTTTATTAAAAATGGCTTTTAATCTCGCTCTTGATAAGAAAAAGTAATGGTAGCTGTATATTATGTCTGCTGCTCAAAATCCAGATTTAGAGGGCACAGGGAGGGGGAAGCCCTTGGTAGCTTATATTTTCTGTCCAGTCCTTATCATGCTGCTGTTGGCAATCAAGCCAAACTGCTGCCTCCCCCGGCTGAAGGAGTGCTCTGAGGAGAGCAGGATTCTCTGCTCCGTACCCTTCTTTGGGCTGTGTTTTATACCCTGAGAGCACACTGGGGAAAAGCTCACCCTGGTTCCTCCCGCAGGTCGTTATGAGCCAGTCTTGGCCTTCTTTTTCCAAAGGCTTTGTATAAAACCCTGCTGCTTTATTTCAGCGTCTCCTCCCCTGAGGCTGTTTTGTAGGGCAGCGTTTAAACCCGACACGAATGGTGTGAATTAGCAGTTGTACTCTTGCTCTGCTCCGTGGGTGTGGCAGGAAAGCAGATTGTCTTCAGCTGAAAGTGCTGTTCCAACTTTCATGTATTCAAATGTTTTCATTTATCTGCTGTGTTAATTTTCTGTGGCCAAGACCCAGCTTATGTTCTTATGGATCTTTTCTTGGGCTATTCCTGTGCTGGTTTGGGTCAGTAACCCCTCCTGGAGTCCATCAGGAGTGACCTGTTTGGGGTTTGTGAGGTCTGTGCCAGGCTCCCTCTGTGATTTTTTTTTTTTGTTGGGAAGTATTAAACATGGGGATAAAAATCTGTGTGAAGCCACCCCCAAAGGCAGAGCTGCTGTGGCAGCCCCGGTGTGACCAGACCTGCTCAGCTCTGCAGGTGCTCCAGGCACCAATATGGGACACAGCAATTTCTTTTCCAAGGGATTTGGTTTCTTTTCCCCCCTAATTAAAATAATTAAATGGTATTTAATGGTAAGCCTTCATGTGAGTCTTTGTTCCATCTCATTAAGTGATTTATTTGGATTATCACATTTGTTTCCACCTTGAGCAGCAGGAGCAGCCCTGGCTGTGGATTTCAGTGCTGTGCACACCACGAAGCTGCTGAGCAGAGGCAGTCTGACAATAATGACTGCAAGTCTGGGTGATTTTCTGAGGCTGATGGTACAACCTGCCCATGTGGGGCACCCGGGTGCTCTTACCTTTGGCACTGGTGTCTGAGCTGTACCCCCCAGCTGGCAGGGTTTTATTTTGCCTCTGTCTGCAAGCACCTGATGTCCTCAGCTGCAGCAGTGCTGAGAGCAGCCCCCAGCCCCTCTGCCCCAGTCCTGGTGCTCCTGTGCTCACAGGAACCATCCTTTGGCATCCTGGTGCATTCCAGTGGATTCCACCTGTCTCCCTCGTGGTTCCCCTCCTGTGTTCTTCTGTGCTGGGGACAACGCTGTGAGCCAAGCCATCCTTGGGGATGTCACCATCTCCCTCACACGTGCTGCTGCTTTTCAGGTTGGAGTTGTGGCTAAAGGAGAAAAAAAATCGTCCCTGCATTTATATGGATATTTCTTTCTCCTGTTTTAGAGGAGCAGGGTTTTCTTCAGGACTCACGTTGTGTTTTGAAAAGATGAGGCTGAAGCACCTGCTAAAGGCTCAGAGGGAGCTGAGGACTCCCAGCAAGCCTGCTGGAATTAAGAATAGCTTAAATGATGGAGTCAGGGTTAGAGACAAAAACAATTTTCCATGTAGTCTGTCCAAGTTCTTTGCAGGAAGCAGGAAAATGACAATTCTAGGTTTTTATCTCCCTGGTTGATTGGCTGCTCCTCCTGAAAAAATTCTGGCACTGAATCACTGTGGCTTGTTTGCTCCCCAGGACCCCAAGGCTCAGGTTCCTGGATGGTTATTTCACATTTGCTGCACCTGTGCTGCTGCTTTCTGTTGCTCTTGGAGCACCTCTTCAGCCAAGATGTATTTAAAGGATTATTGATGGAGCTCTGGTGACCTTTCCTGTGGTTTGCTGATGTGTGTTTATTTGGCTGAGAAATGGAGCCAGTATTGGATTTCCCCCATCTCTTCCACCACAAATCAGAGTCATGGGATGGTTTGGGAGGGACCTCAGAGCCCACCCAGTGCCACCCCTGCCATGGCAGGGACACCTCCCACTGTCCCAGGCTGCTCCAGCCCCAGTGTCCAGCCTGGCCTTGGGCACTGCCAGGGATCCAGAGGCAGCCACAGCTGCTCTGGGCAGGTGACACACATGGAAATGGGTAAATCCAAGTGTAAAAAACTATTTCCAATGGATCATGAACAAAGACTGCTCGAGAAAGGACACGTCCTGATCCGCGAAGTCTCGTTCCGATCAGAGTTCATCTGCTGAGAAGGAGTTGAAAGATAAATGTCACAGGAGAAGTGCAACAACTCCCAGGGCTTTAAATGATCAAAGGCTCCCTTCAAAAGCTGTTGTCAACTCTTGATGCCGTGTCACAACTCTTTGTGTCAGTCCTGAAGGAAAAACAAAATAGAGCTGATTTTTGGAGATACAAGCAGAATCATCCATATCTAGTAGGTAGGAACACAGCTGCTTATTAGGAGGGTTTTTTTCCCCTAAAATGTCTTTTAACTGTCTGGTTACAGTGTTATGGCTGCAGGCAACACGAGATCTGCACATATTGCATTGCCTCTGGCTAGCAAATGTTTCTGGGGTTTGTAATATTTTAAGCAGGTAGCACGGAGCGAGGCTGCGAGTCAATCTGGCTACAGCCAATCAATTATTCACAGTGCACTTCCAGCAAAATCATTTAAAGGAAAAGCCTCTTGCCAGTCACTAACAGGCATGCAGACAAAGAAATGATGTCTATAGCAAAAATAAGCAGCTTACAGTGTGATTGCCAATAAAAAAAATCAAACCTGGCTTGCTAGAAAGAACTCCACCTGCTTGCTAAAAAATCTGTCAATTGAATATGTTTTTAATAAGGCGATGGATTTGATGACTCAGAGCTGTGGTTTGGAAAGAGTTTTAGTTTCAGCTGACCCAGACTCTGCATCTGAATTTGGTCAAGGTAAGCATTTTGCCGTGCCCAGAGTGGGCTTGGGGAAAATGCTGCTCCTGGGGAGGGGTCCCAAAGCCAGCCCTGCCCGAGGGCCTTTCACAGAGCCCCGGGGTGCTTTGGGCTGGGAGGGATCTTGGAGCCCCTCTCATTCCACCCCTGCTGCCATGGGCAGGTCCCTCCCACCCAAACCCCTCTGTGCTCTGGGTGTCAGAACCCCGGGCAGGGCAGTGTCACCTGTGTCACCAGGGGCACTGCCACCCTTCTGTCCCAATTAACTCCAATTAAAGCACTTCCATTCCCAGTTCAGGGTGCTGCTGCCAGCACAGGAATGGTGTCAGCTGGGCACAGCTCTTTCCCCAGGCTCTGGGACAGCTGAGGAGGTGTTTGCTGCCTTCTGAGAGAGGGGAGTGCTGTGTAATGCTCCACCTGGCACACTGTGCTGATCAATAAAACCAACAAACCAGATTTCAGTTTGATGGAATGAATGTCCAGCAGCTGTTCCTAACTGTGCCACCAGCTCAGCTCCCAGCCTGGCTGTTCTGCTGCTCCTGTGGAAGGCAGGCAGTGACAGTGTGTGACCTGGTTTTATTTATCTCTATGTTATCAATGGCTCTTCTTAATCTCTTCTTTTCTACGTTGTTTTCCCTGGTGTAGCTGCAGGTTTTCTCTCTTTGCGTGGTTTCTGCAAAGATTCTCTGCCTTCCCCAAAGGAATGTGATCCCTGTGCTGTCCCTGGGAAGGGGTCTCCTTGTACTGGTGAAAATACTCAAATACAGGGAGGGGTTTGCCCAAAACCAAGATTTGTGCTGGACTGTAGCCAGGAGGGATCCCTGATCCCCAGGGGTTATTTGTGGGGTCAGAGGTAAAATTACAGGTCCATATTTCAGATATAATTACAAAAAATTTATATAATTACAGTTCCTTTCACTTTGTTTATTGGATATTCCTGCAATGAAAATACCATCAATCAAAGTGCTGAACTGAATAGGGATTTGGGCTTAATTCCCTGGTTTTAGTTTTCCCTCACTGAGATCCTTCCTGAGCAAGATGGTTCATAGCTTTACTGAAGAGTCACTCCATCCTTTCCTAGCTTTTCCTGAAATAACCAAAATCACTGGATCAGGTTCCTTTATTACTTTTTTCTTTTTGTGAAACTTTTTTCCTGTCTAAGTTCTCCACCGAAAGAAAGGAAATAACTTGTCATTTAGTTTAATAAAGGATGGATTTATTTTTTGCCACTTAATCATGTTTGAAGTACATGTCGATGTCAAAGATCAAAATCTTTCTGGAGTTTGAGGAGGGAAAATAATCCATTTTGAACGTCACCTGTCAAACACTCCTACCTTGTGGGACCTGGGAGGCTTATGAGATGTTAATTTGATCCTGACTGAGTGGCACCTGGGGGAGGCAGGAGCAGCCTCCCCTGGCTGGGGGTGTGTGGGCACTGATCCCTGCAGGCTGAGCTCCTGCCTGGAGGGGCTGGCTGCTGAGCCTGGGGCAGGAAACAGCTTCACCTCTTCTGCAACAGGAAAACATTCCCTTGATGTCAACCCCACACTAATCAAAGGGAGCCAGTAATTTCACCAATATTTTTTTTTTTAAGTGGGGTTTTTTTCTCTCTAGACACCTCATGCAAGACAAGAAAAGGACAGCTGGAGCATAAAGCCAGCAGAAGACAATGTTGGCTGTGTGGAAGAGAACCCTATTCACAGGTCCATAATGCAGCCCTGTAAATGAGATTGCAGCCAAAACCCCTCATTCAGGGGCTGAACAAAATGAAATAAATAAAGCAGCGCTTGTGCTGGGAGCTGATAACCTACAGCAAATGGAACTGGGCAGGAGGGATTGCACTGCCCTGACCACTCTGGGGTTCTGTCCCTGTCCCTCTGTGCTGGAGGCCACTGTGACCCCAGGGTGACACACAGGCCCTGTGGCCTCACCCTCCCAACTGCTCCAGACTTTTTTACTTAAATTATTACATTTTTTTTCCTCTACGTGCCATTAAAATTTGCAACAATCTTCATCAAAATGTCAGTTTTTGTTAGAAATCATTTTCCCTAAAAGGGCAAGCCACCTCTATTTTATGTGGGAGCTGCCTCGTGCTCATGTAAATCGTTCCCATTGATTTACCCTCTGCGCTCCTCGGAAAAGAGATTTCAGTTTTTGAGTCTCTGTAACCCCGGCTGCTGGGCAGCGTGGCTGGGTTTATATTTCATAAATATACTGCAGGGATTATGTTGTGCTAAGGGTCAGCTACATATCCACAAATGGCAGATTTAAATGTCTCTAATGTGGTTGAGATTTATCCAGCTGAAATATTAAACAGCTAAATTTCAGCTTTTAACTGGAATAATGGGGAAAATCAGAGGCCTGGGTTTTTGCTGGCCATAAACATCAGTGAGACCTTTTCTTCTTGTTTCCTGTTGCTTTGCTTTGGTATTTATATTTGCCTTTTTTAAAGTAGTGCAGCACCCTATATTAAGGGTTGACAACTTAATTATATGTGATTGATCTGCTTATTTTGAGTGAGTTGTTAGCAGAATGCAAATGGCAAACGTTATTCTTTCTGTGTGTTTGCTGTCTGTGAGGAGAGGCAGGGAAGGAAGGTGCACAGGCTCCTGCAGGGACAGCCACCCCAAAGTGTCACTGCTGTTTTTTACAGGACCTTTGGGTGGGAAAAGCCCTTTGGGAGCACCCAGTCCAGCCTGTGACCACAGCAGCCCTGCCTTTCCATAAATCCCAGTCTGTGAAACCTGAACCTTTCAGCCGGGGTTTGTCAGGGTGGGAAAAGCCCATGGAGCATCTCCTCCCTGAGCTGGAATGGTGGCACTGGGCAGGGCTTTGGCTGAGGGACAAAAGGCCCTTCAGAGAGGGGCTGCAGCCCCGTGCCCAGCTGGGCTGTGTCCCCAGGGCTGCTCTGGGTGCTCCTGCCCTGCACGGACAGTCTGGGGGGGACCCAGGATTTGGGACTGCCCAGCCCTGGCGTGGGGGCTCTGGCCACGGCAGTGGAGCCCGGGCTGGGCACGTCCCCTCCACTGCCTCCCACGGCTCTCCTTGCCTCAAGGAGAGGATCTGTGGCTCTCCCAGGGCCGTGGTGCTGCCTGCTGCCATCTCACCAGGGAGCACCCCGGGTTCCTGCACTCGAGGTGCCTCTGCCAAATGCGAGTGACACATCATTGCTCTTGCAGGAGAAGTGTTGTTTCAAACTGCTGTGACTAATTACTAGCAAATGATGGGAATTTGAACATCAGTTCCCAGTTCTTGCTCTGGGCAAACCCACTTCCCAGCACTCTGCTGTGGTTTGTTTCCTGGAGGGGTCAAACGCTGCCAGCAATCCTTGCTGTTGCTCATTCTTGTGCACAGATAAACCACAACTGGTTCTGGGATTTCAACTAAGGATTGCAATTATGTCCCAGATTATTTAAAATCATATTTTTTGCATTGTTTAAAATGTTTTTTTCTTGTTGATGTGTCAGACACAAACATTTCAGCCTTGTACATGTTCACCAGTATAACATCTCTGCACCCAAAAGTTACATTGCTGCTTCAAGTGTATCAAGATTGCTTGTTTTATTGCTTTGTTATTTGCTTGATTGTTTTTATTGCTTTATTCTGGATTAGACTTAGTTTAGACTGGATTCTGGACTCAGCACACTCCATATCAGGGTTGACTCTTGGTGCTGGAAATTCTGTCCTGATGCTTTCCAAAATCTCTGGCCATGAAAGCCAGGAGTTCTTTCTGAGAGCCAAAGAGGTGAAGTGAATGCTGAAGCTGAGTCTCCCTTCTCATTTAAATCTGTGAATGTCTGGTTAAAAACCCCAGGGTGCTGCTGCTTTGGTGCCTGAAGCCCTCCAGTCTGTGCCTGTGCAGGTGGGAGCACGGAGCACCCAAGGGTGGAGCTGCAGTTCTGAGTGCTGGGCCATGGCATGGGGGCTTGGACTGAAAATAGACACCAAAAGCTGGAAAAACATAAATTATGACGACACAGACTGGTTCAAGTGCTGAAAAAATCTGCCTTTGCAATTGCAGGCCTGAAGGGGAAGGTGAAGTGTTGGTTATTGCCCACCAGGACCTCTGTGGAAAGATTTCTGTGGGCATCACAATTCCTTGTGGAAAGGCATGACAGGAGCAGGCCAGCAGACACCCCAGAGAGCTTTGGACCTGTTTGATATGTCCCACACGAGTGACCTACCTAGGGACATCTTAGATTCTCAGACACAGCTGATTTTAACTGATTTTAAATGCAGATTTAATTTCTTTGATGCCTATGTCCCGTGACTCAGCATTTCAGGACTGAATTCCTGGTGGCTGGTAAAGGACAAGCTCGTGGTTCATGATTTCTCTCCAGTGGGGCACTAATGGAGTGTCTCTGGTTCCTCAATTTCATCCTGTTGATAGCAGCAAATTCTCATTGAGGCTTTTGTCTTTGTGTCCAGCCTGACTGGAATCAGTCAGGGGCTGCAAAGCTCTGCAGGGTGGGTGGGCACAAAACCTCAAACAGGGCTGGGCCATCAGCCTCACTGGCTTAAAAAAGCAGGGATAAAAACCTGCTGAAGCGTAATAAATAGACTTGTGATTGATGTAAAACATATTTTCATGCTAAGGTCTGGCATTTAATTGATATTTCAGTTTGAAAAACTAATAATTAAAAAAAATTCCAGGTAAGTCACCAGATGTTTGCTTTTGGGGCAGTAATACCTGACTGACTCATTTAATGTTGCTCTGATTTGGATTAGTATTTTAAAAAGTGCAAATGAGTGTTTCATGGGCAGGTCTTAGAGCTGATCTTTGAGCAGGTTTTGGAATACCTAAAATCAGAATTTTAAGTGGATGTTGGAAGGTTTCTCTTCCAAATGTAGCGTTTGAGCCAGATCACTTCGTCTCTGCTCCCTCCTGTTGTGGACCCAGCTGCACGGGAAGGAGACTTGTTCAGGCTGAGTCTCCTGAGCGTGTGTGCACGGAGTGTTTGTGT
>VXBC01001493.1:166300-176869 GCA_013399945.1 Ploceus nigricollis | reverse complement strand
GAGCGATTCTGGGCCGGGCCCCGGCGGTGCGGCCGCGGCAGCGCTGGGAGGGTGAGAGATCAGGATGGAGAGCGGAGGGAACTCCCTGCCAGCACTTACTACAACTAATGGTGGTTTAGAGCAACTGAAATGTAACCTACGTGTTCTACTCAATGCGCCAGCATGGAGATTGGTTTTTTAATTATTATTAATTGAAGTAGAAATACTTTGTTCTTTATGAGTTTGGAGTAAAAGTGCAAAACAAAACAGGTTGTAGAAGGAGGGAGTGAAACCCCTTTTGAAAACCGGTTTGTTTGACTTGTATGGCTTTGCTAATTGAAAATATTTTACTTACATTTTGTCTGCATGACGACTTAAAATACAAAAAAGTCTGCTATCATCTGGAAGTGTTTTTTGGTGACATGGTGACTCCCTGCTGAAAGATGGCAGTTTAGATTATCAGTAATTGTGTATAAATTCTATAGGCATCTGTCTTTAAACTTCAGTTGAACATCTTCTGAAGGCTTGTTTTTTTTTGTAGGCAGATATTGAAAAATAGAATCTTAAATCTGAGAATATTCTGAAGGGAGGTAAGGAACTGCATCTGTATAAGAAAATCTGATTGTTTCAAAAAATGGACGTAATATACACAAGGTATAAGATAACTTGAAATACTTGAATAATTATGTCAAATTGTTTTAAGCAAAGTGGTAAGAAAAATTAACAATTGAACTGGCAGGCACAGTATTCCGTTGCTCCCTGGAAAAGTATTGGTAGCTGATTCAGTTCTGAAGAGGGTTGGTGCTTTGAGGAAAAGAACCTGAGGAGTGCTGAAGACAGTAAATTTAAAGGTGATCTTCTGCAATTATGTGGGTGGCAACTTCATGGAACTTGACCACGGAAACCACTTGCTGCTCCATGGCTCTTCAGGAATCCCACAGCACGCAATTTACACGTTGTCAAATAGAAAAATTGCACAAGTTTAACTTACTCAAGCAGTTAATGATGATTTTTCATAGTGGCATTTAAGTTTCTGTCATTTTTAATTACAATAACGTGCAAATTTATCTCATTCAATTTAAAATTTCAAGTATGCATTTGAAAAAGTTGTATTACTGCTAAAAGAGCTGTTAACCTTTTGGTAAGACATCTGGATTATGTGGAAAACCAAATGTGAAAATCTGGGAGCCCTTAGCTGAGATTCTGTCCTGTAATTGTTATGTTGTTACAAATACACGAGGAACAAGCAGGAAAAGTTCTGTGCAGCAAAGGCATCAATTTCTTGATTGACCTTTTAAATTCTGTATGATTTCCCTAAAAGGAACATAATAATCCTAGCCCTAACCCAAATATATCAATAAGCTTGGAAATAAAAACTGTATAAGCTGTTGCTGTTCCATCTTTCAGTTAGTGAAACAATAGGGAAATACATGGGAAGGGTCATGAGCCTTCTCCTTAGTGGGGTTCTGCCTGTGCTTCCAGTGTCATCCTGTGAGTTGATACAGTTGCTTTTGAAAAATTGATCTTAAGTGAAATATTTCATGAGTAAAATCAGTGTTTGTTGGGGGATAAATGAGATGATTTTGTTGGCATTTGAAATATAAAATCTTTCATATGCTGGTACAAACTGTGGGACATCCTGCAGTTAGAACTCTACTGTATAATTCCATGAAAAAATGGTTTCATTAGCCTAAACTCATGTTTGAAATGCTTAGTCTATCCCAACTGGCTAACTTGCTGTTTGTAGCTCCTGCTGTAGTTGATGAGTCCTCTTGAAGGGAAGAAACACAACAAAATATGCTGGCATAGCAATTTATGGCCTTAGTACAGCTTCAGAAGAGAGAAATGAGGTGGCTTGAGAGAAATACAACAGTGGCAAAAGGCTGAGTTCCATGTGAGTCTGTTAAGAAAAAAGAAAAAAATGTAGAAGAAGATGGAAAGGTCAATACCTGACCGAGCAGATTTTCTAATTTTATTTCTTATTTTTATTTTATATTTTTTTCTTGCAGCACAACACTAAATTTGTAATGAAATGGAGTCTGGGTCAAGCTCCTTTCGAGTGGAATTTCCAGATTTTTCTAGCACCATTTTGCAGAAGTTAAACCAGCAGCGCCAGCAAGGACAATTATGTGATGTGTCCATTGTGGTTCAAGGCCATCTCTTCAGAGCCCATAAAGCTGTTCTTGCAGCTAGTTCACCTTACTTCTGTGATCAGGTTCTCCTGAAAAACAGCAGGCGAATAGTCCTGCCTGATGTGATGAATCCCAGAGTATTTGAAAACATTCTTCTGTCTACCTATACAGGCCGGCTGGTAATGCCTGCACCAGAAATTGTTAGTTATCTGACAGCAGCAAGCTTCCTTCAGATGTGGCACGTAGTGGATAAGTGCACTGAAGTGCTTGAGGGAAACCCAACAGTTCTGTGTCAGAAGATGAATCATGGCAGTGACCATCAGTCCCCAAGCAGTAGTAGCTACAATGGCCTTGTTGAAACCTTTGAACTTGGCTCTGGAGGACAGACAGAATTCCACAAAGTGCAGGAACTAAGGGATGGCGAAAATGAAGAAGAGAGCTCTAAAGATGAACTGTCATGTCAGCTGACAGAACATGAGTATCTTCCCAGTAATTCTTCAACAGAACACGATAGACTTAGCACTGGAATGACCAGTCAGGATGGGGAAGAGGGAACTAGTGATAGTGCAGAGTACCAGTATACCAGACCAATGTATAGCAAACCCAGTATCATGTCTCACAAGCGGTGGATCCATGTGAAACCAGAAAGGTTTGAACAAGACTGTGAAGGCGTTGATAATCCTTATGATGAACACCAAGTTTCTGAATCCATGAATACCATCCAGGCAGATCACTCAATCCAGTCTTCAGGTGTTGAAGATTTTCACATAGGTGACAAAAAGATGGAAGCAGAATTTGATGAACAGGCAGATGAAAGTAATTATGATGAACAAGTTGACTTCTATGGCTCGTCTATGGAAGAATTTTCTGGTGAAAGGGCAGATGGAAATTTAAGTGCTCACAGACAGGATCTTATGATGGCAGCAGGCTATGGTGAAAGCATTGATATGGCTGCTGGGATTAAAGAAGAAACGTCTCTCACTGGATTCTCCCATGCCGATAAGCTCTATCCTTGTCAGTGTGGAAAAAGCTTTACACACAAAAGTCAGAGAGATCGGCATATGAGTATGCACCTTGGTCTTCGACCTTATGGCTGTGGTGTCTGTGGTAAGAAATTCAAAATGAAACACCATCTTGTAGGCCATATGAAAATTCATACAGGCATAAAACCATATGAGTGTAACATCTGTGGGAAAAGATTTATGTGGCGGGACAGTTTTCATCGGCATGTGACCTCTTGTACCAAGTCCTATCAGGCTTCTAAAGCTGAGCAGAGTACTACTGAGATGAACTAAGACATTAGTGCTTACATTTGTTTAGTAGAGTAAGAAAAATAAACTAATTATGCAAATAATGTCTGGTACTTGCTATTGTACATTCTCAAAAAAAAGTTTTAATAAGTGTGCTGGTATAAACAGATCAAATGTATTTTGCTTCCTGCAATATTACTTCAGGTGTTTATTGTGGGAAGTGCATGTGGTTAATTGGAAAGGTGCCTGCAAAATGAGGTCTGAGATTGATTGTAATCACAGCAGTATTTAGAAGCCATCTTGTATTTCCAAGTCATCTAAATTCACAGTAAAACTCAGCTCTAAATTGACAAAAATCCTGAAAATACTTAGATGAACGAGAAATTCAGGTAGTACTCCTTAATGGAAAAGAAAACTAAGATGACATAACTGGCTTATACGTTTCACATTTAAATGAAGAAAAAAAAGAGAATTCCACCTCAAGGTGAAGACTGCCAGCATACTTAACATGCATCATTAGGTAGCCTGCATCATTCAGTAGCCTTTGTTGTATTGCTTAATGAAAGGCAGTGGTAAAGGTGGTTTGGCTTTCCGTTATCCATCTTCTTTTTTTTAAATTTATCTTCAGTAAAACAAATGTCTAATTTTGTGCTGATTTCTATTTAGAGTCTGTAATGCACTTACAGTTTTCACTATATAAACTTCAGTATATATTAAGTATACTTTATATGCGCTTTTCTAGGGTCTAATGCTGTACGGCTCTTGACTTCATTAGATTTTAATTACTATGTTATGAGAGCTTCTAGAAGTGTGTGTAATAAGTATGTCTTATTAAAAAATAAGACACCAACGAAAAGTAAAATGTAACATTTGGAACTTAGTCAAAATAGTCAAATATTTAAAGTGTAAATTTCTGTTCAAATTTTTGTGGCTTACTACAGTAGCAAGTACCAAACTCTGGATTCATGAACTGACTTGTTATTGGTACAAAAACTTCTTTGAAAACTTCTATCTAGTTTTAGAAAGCTGCTTTAGGAAAATTACATAGTCATTGATAGGTATTTATACTTTTAATTCTTTACTATTTGAATAGTATATAATACTGATTCTTGGTACTGAACTACTGTGACTGGTGATCACAAGCAGAGATCTTGTTTGCTTCCTCAAAGCTGCTTGTGGAAAAAAGAAGGAAGTATGTGATTTGGATCTTCTAATGGTACTGGAGAACATGGTACCATGCTTATGTCTGAAGCTGGTATTTTTGCTGGGAAAGTGACACTTGTTCTATGTTAAGATGAGGATCTATGTGTGGGGCTCTCATTCATGGAGATAGATGGAGGAGTGTGTATAGTTCTAAGGGATGCTGCCAGCTCTGCAGATTGAGTAAAGGCATTAGTTGTAAAGGTGACAACAGGATTTTGGGGTTGAAAGCTTAATGCAGTCCAATGCAAAAGTAATTGCTTCTTAGTAAGCAAAAGCTTCTTCGTAGCTTACTGAAATATGACAAGGAAAGAACATACATAGAATATAATAGAAAGAGGTGATAACCAAGTACGGTGCTGTCCACATGGGGAAAAAGTTAACCAGCTTTAAAGACTGAAGTCTGTGTGGCCCCAGTTTCTGTATTAGGCACTGCTGTGTGCAGGATAATGTACTGGAACAGGTGACCCTGTATGGTGAAGCAAAACCACACGAAGATTATTACACTTCAGATTCTTTTTTGAACTCCCAGTTACAAAATGTCTTAAGATACAACTGAACTGTATCCTGAAAGTGAATGTCTGCTGCAAGCTGAGGGTTTTCTACTCAGTGAGCTGTAATTACTGTAATTTCTTTACTGGCATTCGACTTAAAAACCTTTTTTTTTTTTTAAAGAGGCTCTTAATTATTAATCTTCTAATGCTTCAAATATTTTTTCATATGGAATTTTGTTAAAACAGATGTTCCCAAGTACAGTGAGCCCATTGCTGGCAATGGGCATGAATGATCAGTATCACAGAGTTCCTGTTCTTAGCACTTAATTGAACTCTACAAATACCATGGTGGCCATGTTTAACCTTTGTGATCAAGGTACTGAAACAGGGATTTTGCTCATTAACACTGTAACCTGCTTAATGTATAGCACTTTGTANCCAAACCATAATACTTTATAAGTATGTTTTTTAAACTTAGAAATTATATTCCCTCTATGGTTTGTTTACACACTGCTAACACTGTCCTTTTTAATACTAAAAAATACTATAATGCTTGCCTGTTTACATGAGAGGAAAGGGTTCTTGCACTTGGTGGCCCTGTTTTTCCATTCTCCAAGGCCTTACCCCATACATGGTGTCATTTCTGCAAGTACCATCATCACATTTGAAGGAAGGCATTAGAATCATAGAATGGTTTGGGTTGGAAGGAGACTTTGAAGGTCATCTACTTCCAACCCTCCTGCCGTAGGCATGGACACCTTCAACTAGGCCAGGTTGCTCAGAGCCCCATCCAACCTGGCCTTGAACATGTCCAGGGTGTTTATTCTCATATTCATTTCAAGAATGATCTTCTATATTACATTAGTTCTCAGCCCCTTTCCAATTGTCACTTTAGTTTTGCATAAAAAGGTTAAGGGTGCCTCTTCCCATTTAACCATAAAAAAGGCTGGACAGAAACACCAGTCTGAAAACTGTGGTCAAAAAAAAACCGTCAAACTGAGACCATCCTACAGAGCTGCCAGCAAAACTGTTTCTTTTACCAGCTTGGAATGACTTTTATATGGGATATTTCAAGGTTTGATGTTACTTCTATTTGCAGTTAGATTACTTTGAAATAAAGCTTTAAAATCAAATGTACTGCGAGAGACACTTTAAAGATTTTATAACAGGTTCAGTAGATCATATTGTAGAACCATGTCCTTTTTTAATGACTTAGCATGAATAGTAACTTTTTAGTATTTGCCTCTTGCTGTTTTACTCCATATTATGGCATTGTCTTGAAAGTCTAGCAAATGTTGCTCCACTGATTTTTGTAGCACTTGGCTTTCTGCTGTTAATTTACATGAAACCAATTGATTGCAGGAAAATACTGATCTGATTGTCATGAGATCAGGTTGAGAGGATTGATGATTTAAGGACAACTTGAGATACATGTCTAAAATCCTTACGTTTGCATGTCACAGGTGAAACAGTTGTCTTGTGGTGTTTTTCTTGAACTCAGTTTATTGCCCTTTGTCAAATTTCTAATCACCATTTCAGGTACTGGGGGGAAGATAAAAAATCACTTAAACCATCTTCCTCAGGCTCATCTTAAGTCTAACACCTCTTCTCCCTGCCTTTGTATTCTCAGTTTCCCTTGCTTTCACCAAGAATTGTATTCAGTTCCTGCCATTTCCTTTAGTAAGGTGACAGGTCACAGAGGAGGTTGGGGTCATAAGCACAGTTCCTTGTCTGATGCTTTTCATTTCTTAGTGGGTATCCTCTGGTGCTTTGGCCTGGTCAGTGTCACTATCCATGGTGGCACTGGGCCACAGTCCCTTCAGGGATGTTTCTGTTCCAGCTTGGTTCTTCTGTGAAACTCAGTTATTTCAGAGGTGTACCTGCTCTGGCAGGGCTTTAGCTGTAGGCCAAAGTTATCTTAGAAGTGAATCTCCTCAGGCAGGGAGTGTGTCCTTCTGTGAGTGTGTCTATACATGTTCTCAGTGACTTCTTCAGGTGTTTTCCCAAGAGCAGCTCTTCAGTTTCTCCACCTGTACCCAGGAGTATCTTCTCCATGTGTCTCCCTGCACCTCTTGCTAGCAGCTGCCACTCTTGCTTAAGTATATTTAAGCAGAAGCATTATGTGCACCTCTGGTAGAGATTTTGGCTAGCAGTGGATTGTTCACATCCATTTTTTGTGCACGCTGAACTTCTTTTGACTAGTGCAGGGCAGCCTGCAAACTCTAGCCACGCATCACCCCTGCCACTGGTGGCCAGTGCAGTTGAACATAGCAAGCCAAGATATACAGCTGCAGCTTCTGTCAAGCTTCTGATCTTTGCTAATGGGGTGGTCTTGTTCAAGGTATGAAAAATTATTTCTTATTTGTGGGGAGGAGGGAAGCAATCCATATATATATATATGTATATATATAATATGACTGCATATGTATATGATGAATTTCATTAATCTTCCCATATGCTTCATTACCTTTGATGATGTGGCTGTTGGCTGTAGTAAAGTGAGTGTCTTCTGAAAACCAGCAATATCGTATACCCAGGTGGCTTTCAGACTTTCCTGCTGCTTTGAAGCCATTCATTGTCCTAGCAGTGGCAAGAAGACTTAATGATACTACAGCTAAGTTCCTTTTCATTCCATTTTGTAACTATGATGTTAATTACCATGGAATCTGTGTAACTGTCATTCTGAAAAATTCAACTGTTAGCAGGGTTAATCTGCTTAGGTGTATATCGGACCCTTTTGAGGGAGAAGGTTCCTATTTCACACACCAGTGTTGGTTTGCGGGGTGCTTTTTTGTTGTTTCATTTTTTTAAACTTTCCTTGTTAGTTTTATGGGTGAACAGATAGACCCTAGAAGATATTGTCAGTACAGTTTTTGGTCACAGCTTTTTTCATCTGAGGTGTGTCTAAGGTTGAGAAACTGTCCTGTATCATAAGCAAGGCAGATGATCAAAGGCTGATGTATTGAGCATTCCAGTATTATTGATTGTGAAAGAATGGAGGCATATCAGGGTTTGTAATCTCAATACTTTTGCCTGGGTGCCAGCAAGATGACCTGTCTCTGAATTATGAGAGCCCACAGCAGTACACTGAGTGTTTTGCTGTAACAGAATTAGGACCTTTCTCAAAGCAACAAAGGAAAGTTGGGGTTTTTTGTCTTTTAAATGCTTCATTGGGTAGCTTGGCTTCTTTAGCTATTAGCTGTAAACTGTCAGTGGCCTAGGGGAAGATGCTGGAAAAGAAGATGGTATATTTTTAATGTGATTAAATTGCAAGTTCTGATTTTTGCTTGAAGCCTGTGTCTGTCAATTGCTGCTCCTTTTATTTTATTCATGGGATTCCATATTTCTTTCAGAAATGTAACTGTTTATGCAAGTCAAGTGAATCTTCCTTAATGAGCTATAAGTTTTTATTCTAAACAAGTCATTTATAATAGTAAATTTGCATATCTTGATATTTTGTGAGATGTTATGCCTGTATTGCAGAGGTTGGATAGTTTTGTCTATAAATATTGCTGTCCTAATTGTACAGCATGGTTTTAATTTAATGTTACTGTTCAATATTTTCTTCTTATAGAAGAGTCCCATGCCCCTTTTTTTCTATAACATGTTTTAATAAATGTTATCTGTCAACTTTGTAAATGTTTTCTTAAGCTTGAATGAAAGGAATGCATGTCTAGTACTAGTATTTAATATTTCACTTTGCCAAAATAAGTGCTCAGAAGTACAAATCCAAAAGTTGTTGATATATAACTTTATTAAATATATTAAAAAGTGTATCTAGTAATGTGTTTTCTTGAAATAATGATAACATGCTAGCGTAGTCTAAGAAAACATTAAACTAAAACCTGATTTTTATGACACGGTAAGTTTGATGAATTTGTGGAATTAGAGCCATTTCTTTGCTGCTTTAGGTAATTGGCTTCCATGCTAGTTCAAATTTGTCAAACAGGTTTTGTTGTAACTGTTTTTTGCAGAATGGTGATCTCTGAAGTTACAATAGAGAATGTACATGCTGATAGGAAAATTCCAGAACACTCACTTCATAGTAGCAGCAACCACATGTCCGAAAGGCCTCTTGGTACAGTTGAAGTAGGTACAGATAACATAGATTTTTTTTTTCTTGTCTAAGTATGAAGGAAATTTCATGCTGTGAAAAGTATTAAGGATTAAGTTTCCCTTACCTTCCTGTGAGGATTCTTTCTCTCCTTGACTAAATTTAGGTACTTATACTGAACACTTGATTTTGTCCAGCCTCCATCTGCTCAGTCCTTGTGGAACTGTCCCAGCTGCTCCTTACTATGCAAGCAAAAAATGAGCTCACTCTCATTGAAAGCATGTTCAGTCAATACCTGGAGAAGTCAATATTTATGTAACACACTCAGTCTTCAGCAAATTCAAATGGAATATGGTACAAGAAAATTAATTTTCTATTTTGGTTACATTTACTGAACACAGAAGAATAAGCCCAAAGTTTTCTGCCTGTTCAGAATTAGTTGTTTGAGTGTTTTTTATCTGAGTGAACAAATACAGTTTGTCTCTGTGTTCTGTAACTGTGTTATTTGTGCCCTGGCCAGGATGCTTCCCAGGCCGCTGCTTTATTTGATCAGCATTCAATGCCTGTCTGTGTCTTAAAGGGAGAGAAAGATATACCTCCAGAAGACAGAAGGTGGTGTCAGGTCAGACCGGGTGGATATCCCAACAGGACCTACTGGCACCAGTCACTCTTGACTGTTTTCAAGTAGCACATGATAACCAGTACACGAACTGTCTGGTTCATAAACTGAGTCGTTGCACTACCTGGCCTACAAGCATAAGCAGGATAACACAAAAAAAAAGTTAGCGCATGCTTGCTGAAGTGATTTCTGTGAGTGACAAGGCCAGTATAACACAGGTGAACTTTTTAATTCTTTGCTCAATAAAGGTGGCGGTTAACAGCTGTAGCGGGGGATGTCCTCCCCCAAAAGCTCCCTCGCTGTATCTGCGGCTGCCCATCGGGGTATGGCTCTGAGTGCACGTTCTCCGCTGAAGCTGCACACCGTGAGAGTTCTCCGAAGAGCTCTGCCCGCGTACGCGTCGGCTTCAGCCAATGCTCAAATCCTTCTGCCTTGGTGAGGAGTCGCGCTGCGAGGGCGGCTCCGCCCTGTTCCAGCGGGGGGAGCGCCCGGGCTCCGCGCCGGGAGCGGGGCGGGTTCCCGAGCGGCCCGGGGGCGCCGCCCGCTGCCGGGGCGTCGCCAGGAAGCGGAACGGCCGCCAGCGGAATCAGTTCCGGGTGCGAGTGGCTGCGGGAGCGGGCGGGAAGCGGCGCTGGGAGCGGGCCGGGCCGGCCGGGATCCGCCATGTGAGAGCCCCGGACAGCCCCAGGTGAGCGGCGCGCGAGNCCCGGGGCGGCGCGGCGCTCCCGGTGGGACGGGCCGTGCTCAGGAGGAGTCCCGGCGCCTGACAGGCCCCGCGGGGGCGGTGACCGCGGCCCGGCGGGCCCTGCCTCGGTTCGGCTGCCTGGAGTGGCGGGCGCGG
>VXBC01001493.1:155245-166275 GCA_013399945.1 Ploceus nigricollis | reverse complement strand
GAGGCGGCTTTCGCCCGGCCGTGCCTCGGCAGGAGCTGTCGCGTAACCCGGGTCGGTGGCTCTGGTGCAGCTTTGGCGTGCGGGGAGGGAGGGCGGACGCGCCTGTGCCGGGGTCTGCTGTTAACCCGAGCGGGGCGTTAAATCCTCGGCACGGCGGGCTGGGGCGGAACGAACCTGGCCCCGTTCGGGGAGGTGTTCATTGCCAGGAGCCGGGAGACCTTTCAGCTGCTGCTGTTCCGTCAGAGAAGGTGGAAGTTCTAGTGAAACCCCAGTCTCTGTAATGCAAAGGTCTTTCCCAATCCCGGCAGGTGTGCACAGCATGTAGAATTGGAATTGGCTTAGAGTAAATCGGAGTTGAGAGTTAATTTGGAACGAGCCAGAACATTGTCTGTTAATGTCTGAGAAACAGTAACGTGGGCGAGCCTGGTTTCCAAGGGAAAACAAAGTGCTATAGGATTAGCTGCACTGCAGTTGTTACATGTTACAGAATACTCAACATCTGGATCAGAATGTGCCTGTGTTTCATTGCCTGTCCGGGGACAGCTCCAAACAGTTCCATCTGTCCCGAGTAGTGTGCTGGGAAAATACCACGAAAATGTGCTCTTCGCAGCTATTGTAAATCTACTGCAAAAAATGTTGCTGATATCTAGAGAACATAGCCACTTCAATACTTAAAAGAAACATCCGAGCCAAAAAGTCAACAATATGATGAAGAATGGCTACTGTTAAAAAACAAACAAACAAAACCCCACCAAAACAAAAACAAAAAAAAGAAAGTGGACAGATTAAAATGCACAATAGTGATGAAGTATTACCTTGATAGTAAATAAAATTGTAATATCAGAAGATTCAAGAGCTCTCTTCCCACTTTGTGTAAGTTATGGCTATGTATATATCTTCACTTTCAAAATACAGATTGGAGTTTTTTTATAATGGTAGTGACATCTCAAAGTTGTCAGGTATTCAGAAAATGTGGCTATTTAGCATTACATAATGGGGATATTGTGAAATTTGTGCACAAAATAAAAGTTTTTGATCCTTACTTGTAAGATCTTTCTGATTTGAAGTGTATGTATCATCAAGATGCCCCTTTGTTTTGTTTATCTGGCACAATACATTTGTTGATACTGGAATCATAGACATATAGAATAGTTTTATTTGGAAGGCACCTTTTGATCTTGGCTTATCTCCAGTTTGCCTCCTGGTAACTTTTTTTTGCATTCAGAAATAGATGCGTACCTGCAACTACTGTTGTGGCAATTTGATTTCTAGAGTCAAGATTTAGAGATTATTTCTATTGAGGTTTCTAATTCTTAGGTGAAATTATTTTTATTTATTGATAGGTGTTTCATTTTTTCCTTTTCAATCACTTCCACACAGGTAAGCAGTTTGAGGAAGACAGTTAAGAGAATAAGGGACGAAGGTGTCACTTCGACTTCAGTTTCATATCTGCTTTCTGTGGATATTTGCTCAAATAAGAGGGTCCTTTTTTTTTTCTATAAAATCCTAAATATGCAGTTCCAACAATATCTCTGCTGCACCGTGCTGACCACTGAGAATGAGTTTGCAGTGTTGCTGGTATTGGCATGTGCGTATGTATGCATGTCTGTGTATGTACATACATCTAAATAAATTGATTTTATTTTGATACTAAAATCATCCACTCTTTGAAGTGATTTTCTGTCCATCATGTTGTGAATCTTGGTGAGGTAAAAAGAAATACTTTTAAATTTTTGTTAGACAAATGTCTGAATTAGTAAAGCTTTACTGAACTGAGTGTCAGGGGTTACTGCTTTGCTCCCCAGGTAGTTAGTGAGGTTGTGTCCCACAGCACTGCCAGAGACCTCACCTGCCAGGCAGGTTTCACTGCAGGTGTTCAGTACTTTTCACTCAAGGTTTCACTGCAGGTGTTCAGTACTTTGGGTAGAACATGGCCTGTCTGGCTGCAGAGAAGGAATAATGATTTTCACTGGAATGTTCTGATATCCACAGATGCAAGAACGTAAGAGCTAAGTTTTCTAGTAACTACAGTTCAGCCTGTATTAACTGGCTTGTGTTTCTGAGGAAGTGAGCATTTCCTGCATTTTTAGGAGGTAAAGTAATAAAGTTTTAAATTGTTATGTAGTTGTCACCTAACAGATTTTGTATTGTAGTCCGAACCAGACATGAAGCAGATTGACTTTCAAGGCTGTTTTCCAATTAATAATATGCCACATGCACCTTTTGTGTGTGCTTTCCTACAGATAATTTGAGCAAACTGCCTCTGTCTTCTTTGATTCCAATGGGCATTTTGGAGGAAGCGAAGAATTAATGCAAAAACCAATTCCACATATTAGCATAGTGCTGCTTGTATTATTAGAAGTTTGTTGTACTTCAAAATTTTCTCCGTTGTTGGGAGATTATGTGGGTTTCTTACCCTCCTTTAGTTTTGAGGTTTTTTATTGGCTGCAAAATTAAACTCTGGCTTTTATTAGTGGGGTAGCTTACCCTGCTTTGGGGGATGGAGTTTCAGTACAGCAGCAGTGCTGTGTGGCATGTTATTTAAGGCCATCCAAGAGCATGATATGTTGACTTTTAAAGGATAATTAATATTTCGCTGTTATGAGAGGTATAAACTGGTAAAATGTTCTATGATCAGTCGCTTCCCTATTTTCAAAGATTGTTTCAGGAGTGTCTTGGAGACCCCCCTAGCCTGTGACATACTTGATGGCAGTTTTCCTTTGATAGAGCTAGTGTTAATTAATGTGGCTGTTGTAAATCTGAAGAGTGATGCAAATGCAGTCTGAAAAGAGTAAGAGTGATGAAGACTTTTGCCCAAAAACCTTCCATGATCATAGCTGATAAGGTAACATTCCTAGGTTAAAATTCTCTTGAATGATATTTGCAATGATGTCCTGAGTTCTCACACAGATGGTGCAGATACTAGGTCCTACAAAATGCAAGGGAGGAGTGCACTGATTTGTACAAGTACCTGTTTATTTTCTTGCCCTTTCTCTGTGTTCTGAGCAGTAATGTATGGAGGGAGTATCATAGAATCATTGAAGTTGAAAAGACCTCCAAGATCATCGAGTCCAATCTTTAACTGATCACCACACTGTCAACCAGGCCAGAGGACTGAGTGCCACATCCAGTCGTTTAACACCTCCAGGGATGGTGACTCCCCCCCCTCCCTGGGCAGCCTGTTCCAATGCTTAACAACTCTTGCAGTGAAGAAATTCTTCCCAATTTCCAACCTGAACCTCCCTTGCAGCAGGTTGAGGCCATTTCCTCTTGTCCTGTCGCTTGTTGCCTGGTAGAGGCATTTTTGGTGTCATGGAGTACTTTGTTTTGTTTTTGTCTTAACTTTTGTTATGACCCTCCTGGCTTTTCTGTGCATTTCTGTTCTCAGACGTGCTACAACAGTAATGGTTTGTAATGTGGGTTTTTTCCCAAGGATTCCTTGTTGCTGAGCTAATTTAAGAAAATGCAAGGGATCTTTTCTCACACTTTAGTGTGAGTTAAAATGGGTATAATTGGTGTCATTCACCTGTCTGTGGGAGCGGTGAATCATTCTTCAGTGAGTGAAGGAAGTTAAACAGGTGCAGACTTAGAAGCAGAAACTAATACTATGTTGGCAGACACACAGCTTCGTGTTATAGTTATACGATGCTTCTCTGCTTCTGCTGTATGATGTCAGTAAAATTAAATACCTAACATGGTTTGTCAACATCTATTCTTGTTTTTTAAATTAAATAAGAGTTTTCATAGAACATAATTTTTAAAGGAAATTTCTTTTGAAATCTAATAAGAAATGTTAAGTGCTTATCCCTCTGATGTTCAGAGGTACTTCAATGAACACTTTTCCTTGAAGACATAGGGCAGCGATCCACTACTACTAAAGCCATTTTGTGGGCTCTATTTGCTGTATAAAACCCTGATGAATAAATGTAGTGCAGATGCAAAGTGAATTTATATGATTCTTTTGAGTGTGACTGCATCATCTCCTACAAAATAGACATGAGGCTCAACACAGAGCCCTTCCAGGACTTAATGAACCTAGTGTGCAGTTTTGGCCTGTGCCTTCAGCCAGTTTCTTGGATACATAATAGCTATGAAAACCTTAAACACTTTGACCTCCTTTTGAGGAAAGGTCAAGAGAGGACCTAATTGTAGACAGGTGCTCAGACTCAAATTTTGCAGGGCTTTGCCCTAACTTTACACTAACTCCAGGCAGGGATGAAAGCTAAAGCAAGATGAAATGCATTACTTTTTAACAATGAGCGTACCTGACACGGCTGTGAGTTTACAGAATCGCAGAATATTCTCAGTTGGAAGGGACCCAAAAGGATAATTGAATCCAGCTCAAGTTGTCTTAGTTCTCACTACCCCCAAATGCTCAAGTTTATATATTGCAAATAAAACTGCCATAATGCTGAGCTATTGTTCTAAATTACTGTACTGAGCCTAAATAACACAGGTTCCTTCTGCACGTGCTAAGATACCGTGGAAGGTACCGAATGGGACTTCTGACTGAGCATGATTTCTTCTTCACCTGTGCTAATTCTGTAAGGAATATTATGTGTGTAAGTTTCATTATGACTGTCTGGTTAACTGCAGAGATATTTTTTTTTTTCTTTAGAGCATACAGTGGATGTGTCCAAAGTTAATTTGTGTTCTTGCTTCAGTTTAATGCTATATGCCTGACCCCAAAAGAGAAGAGGTTAGGGAGATGTTTCAGCTTGAAGGAAACCGTTAAAAAATGGGGGGGTTCTTACTAGCCTTTTCAAACTGTAGTGATCTTCCCACATTCTTTCAGAAATGTTTCAGCCATAAATACTATTGTCTTGAAAGTACTACTCCTCTGCCAGCTCTGATTTGAGTATTGTTATGGTACATTACCCTGCTGAACATTGTTTCGATTAATGTTACTAGAATTTTATTATGGAGCTGCTACCTTGATCCTATATACAAATAAAACAAAACCTTCTTGTGTATGGGAATATAATCTATGGATTACTTTTATTTTCTAGATAGTGACATTTGGGACTTCTGTGAATAAATAAGATCATTTTTCTTCTGGCTCTTATTCACCAATAAAACATGGCGAGGATGCCTGCTTCTCTGATGTGTGTAATGCCCAGATTTTCCCCCCAGGTCTTGCTTTCCCAAATTTATACGAGGAAGTTGGGATGCTCTGGTACTAACCCTGCCAAAACTACTGCAGTCTCAATGCTGTTCCTCTACAGTCCAGCCTGCTCCTGAATGGGGTGTCCATTGGTAACCTGGTCAGTTCTCCTCTAGCTGGAGATTTAAGGTTGTGGCTGAAATCGGAAGAAGGGTTCCCTTCTGTTCACTGCTGCTGTATTTCAAAATTCTTGTCATTTAACCCCAGCTTTCCACAGATGATTTCAAGGTCACAGGAAGCATGTATCTGCAAAGGAAGAAACTAAGGTGGAAAAGTACTTACAAGAGTATGCTGTAGCTTGCTCTCTTTGTTTTTTAAGAGCAGATGGGTATAGAATCTTGTTGTGCACTGCCTTTTAGGCAGCGTGTACTTGACCTGTTTGCTAGCTCTCAAAGCAGCACTGTGTGTTCCCTTGATCCCTGTTGCAGATTTTTACTGCTTTTCTGCTACACTGATGAACAGACTTACAAACCTTTAACTCCATCATCCTCTCCACTCACGGCCAGGATGTGCTGTTTACTCCTAGCATCTTAAGCAAAATAAGCTTCTTTGTTTCTCAAAAGAAAGATGAAACAACTCTGAGAACAAGGATGTAGAGTTACTTACAGATCTGTATATGCATATGGAGATAATGGGGTGTTCTAACAGTCATGATAGGCAAGGATCACAGTGGATTCCTGTCTCCTTGGTGTCCTTCTGGTTCTCATGCTTTCTCTGGTATGTGTTTACAGTCCATTTTCAATGTGTGGCCGTGCCCCAGGGACTGTGAATTCATCTAAAGATGCCATGATGAAAAGAACATAATTTTTTTTTCCTCTATCGTAAGGCATAAAATGTCCATCTTCTTTCTTCTCAGGTGCCTATCCTTAATTCATTCCTTCTGTCTGAACCAGTGCTAGTGGTGACAATTTATATTTTAATATTTTCTCCAGGAGTAAGTTATTCTCCATTTTGCTAGGTAAGAGCCCTTAGGGAAGTATGGGACAAGGAGGAACTCCACTGTCAATATGTGACAAACTTTCTGTACATCCTAGACCAGAATGCCAGATTATTGCTGCTGGGGGCTGGTCTTTTGGTTTGTACGGAGTCCCTGACCCAGGTAACTTGTCCATTCGTGTCACTTCAAGTCAACACAAACTCTTCCTCCATTTAGCAGAGAAACTTAAATCAGGAATGCTGATGTTGCATCTGTGCATAGCTAATAAGCCCCACAAATTAAAGGTTTGCTATGTTGGGTTTTTAAGAAGCTTGCTGCCCTGTCAGACACAAGTGGAGGTGACAGATTGTGATGGTGTATTCCCTCCTCCCTGGTAATTCCTTAAGTGACCTTAAAACACTCATTTGTAACACAAACATGCATCCAACTGCTGAAACTCCTGTCTTCTGCATGGGACTGGGATAGTGATTCTCTGCACAACAGGCAGGGATGCTCAGAAAAACAAAGTTAATCTTGCCATGTAACTACCCCACAGCTGGGATAGGTTATGTGTTGTGCTGTTTGATTTTTGACTTATATCAGCTCATAACTCTGAACTGTTTTGTAGCTTTGTTTGCTGAATAAAAGAACTGTCCTGCCAAAGCCATCTCTGAAGGGATTGCTGCAGTCATATCACTTCTGGTAGCCATCTTGCAGTCCTTATTTCCCACCTCAGGTGTAAGAGCCTAGAAAATGTCTTTTTTCTCACTTTGACATCTCAGCCAAAAAAACTCAAATGAAGTCCCGTTTACCCATTTTAATGGGTAATGACACTGGTAAGTTGCAGAACATATTTAGCAAGCCTGATAACTTGATTTTGAATGTCCTGTGAGAGTTTTTGCCAGTTTTCTAAGTCAAACATAATCTCCAGACAGGAAGCTGGCTTTCTTGTGTCTGCTGAAAAGCAGTTCCATTTTTGAAGGTTGTGAATGTTAGTTTTAAGTGAGGGTCAGCTGCTAGAGCTCCAGTGCTTCCTTTTAGGCTTTTTATCCTATTTGTACCTGTCAATTTTCTTTTTAGAATACCTGAATTTTCATAATTTGATTTAAATTGTTCCTATGTCCCATTACAGCATGTAACATAATAGAAAAAAAATCCACTAGTATATTGTGATACATTGGATATGCTTCCTGCATCTGAAGTCAATGGATGATGTTGAGATCTGTTTGTTCAATTGGAAAAGCAGGTATGGTGGCAATATTATGTCTTTAGACTTCTGCATTAATAAGAACTAGAATAGCAATAAAAGCCTGAAGGTTCTTGGGCGCTTGATTAGTGTCCAGTCTTGGAAATGTAGGGTAATGTTGCAGATCAACATTCTCAGGCTGATAGTGTGTGTGTGCTTTTTACAATAGTAATCTGTGAAAAGTGCTTTTCTTTAGCTTTTGTTTGGAGCTCTATACATTTCTTTAAGGCCTCTTTGAATGTCCTTTCCTGCTGTTTAAGTACCCGTGGCTTTTAAGTTATGTTAGCATTTAAATGTCAAATTATTCTAGCTAGGAAATCACTGCTGTGTCAGATGAGCTTCAAAGTTCACACCATGGTTTGTTAAAAAAAATAAAACTAAAATCACAAAAGGATTTTTTTTTTAAATTGAAAGTCCATGGGTGGCTCAAACATTTTTCTTTCAAATCTTTCAGATTTAAGACTCTACTTTTTTATTATATGGAGTATTTATACTAAATGCTTTGTTGTAATACACCTTTAACAGATCAGTGGGGTGATGTGACTTAAAGCATTTGCAAGCATTTGTTTTTGAAATGGAAAACTCCGTATTAATTTTCTCTTTTAAATATTCTAATTTTTCTTTCAGATTACTCTTTACATCTGTAGAAATGGACAGCAGCAGTTTCATTCAGTTTGATGTGCCGGAGTACAGCAACACTGTTCTGAGCCAGTTAAACGAACTCCGCTTGCAAGGGAAGCTCTGTGACATAATCGTGCACATCCAGGGTCAGCCGTTCCGTGCCCACAAAGCTGTCTTAGCTGCCAGTTCTCCGTATTTCCGTGACCATTCAGCATTAAGCACCATGAGTGGCCTGTCTATATCAGTTATTAAAAACCCCAATGTTTTTGAACAGTTGCTTTCTTTTTGTTACACTGGAAGGATGTCCTTGCAACTGAAGGACGTTGTCAGTTTTCTGACTGCAGCTAGCTTCCTACAGATGCAGTGCGTCATTGACAAGTGCACACAGATACTGGAGAGTATTCATTCAAAGATCAGTGTTGGTGATGTTGATTCTGTTACTGTTGGTGCCGAAGAAAATTCAGAGAATCGCAATGGCGTTAAAGACAGCAGCTACTTTGCCAACCCTATTGAGATATCTCCTCCCTATTGCTCTCAGGTGCGACAGTCAACAGCAGGCAGCGATCTTCGGATGGAAACTACTCCGGGCAAAACTCTTCGTAGTCGTCTGCAAGAAGAAGGGCATTCAGACCGAGGGAGCAGCGGGAGTATCTCTGAATATGAGATTCAGATTGAAGGTGATCATGAGCCAGGAGACTTGATAGTAAGGGAAAGTCAGATTGCAGAGGTGAAAGTTAAAATGGAAAAGTCTGACAGGCCAAGCTGCTCTGATAGCTCTTCCCTTGGTGATGATGGATATCACACTGAAATGGTGGATGGAGAGCAGGTGGTAGCGGTAAACGTTGGTTCCTATGGGTCTGTCTTACAACATGTTTATTCATTTACTCATGCCTCATCACAGGCTACAGGTGTGTCAGAAACCTTTGGAAGCGTGAGCAATACAAGTCCTTCAAGGTCAATGCTGAGCTGTTTCAGAGGGGGTCGTGCACGCCAAAAACGAGTACCTACGGGTCACTTGCATAGTGATGTCCAGGGCTTGGTGCAAGGGGCTGACAGTGAATCCATGGTGAGTAATCCAGGATATGAAAATAGTCCACGGGAAAGAAATGCAAGAGGTCATTGGTATCCATACAATGAGAGGCTAATTTGTATTTACTGTGGCAAGTCTTTCAACCAGAAAGGGAGCCTTGATCGACACATGCGTTTGCACATGGGAATAACTCCTTTTGTGTGCAAGTTTTGTGGAAAGAAATATACCCGTAAGGACCAACTTGAGTATCATATTCGTGGTCACACAGATGACAAACCCTTTCGCTGTGAGATCTGTGGAAAATGTTTTCCTTTCCAGGGTACACTAAACCAGCACTTGCGAAAAAATCACCCGGGGGTTACAGAAGTGAGAAACAGGGTTGAGTCTCCAGACAGAACAGAAGCGTTTGTGGAACAGAAAGTAGATAATGATGCTTCAGCTTCTGAAGCCATGGATTCTAGTATGGAAATTCATGCAATGTCTAACACATCTGATTAAAATCTTACATCTAAGTGAAACACAGACAAGCACATTACTAATGTATTTTTAAAGTATTTTATTCTTCTAGTAATCTTCAGTACAAGTGTAACAGCCTTTTAATTTTCCTAACCTTCTGGAAATCAGTTAGAAATGGTTTCTGGAGAAGACTTCAGAAGTATTCTTTGTTTTTGAAGGAGGCTGAATTGTTTGGGGTTTGTTTTTTTATATTTGAAGATGCTCAGAATATAAAGACAGTGTACTGGGGAAAGGCTAGGAAGAGTCTGGTGAAGTGTCTCTTCATTGATCTGGTGAGACGCAAGTGCCAGTGGAGAAAGATATTAGAATAAGATTGGCAGCTCTGCTGAATGCTCAAAGAAGCTGTAATTTCCTTTGTTTCTTAAATCCTGTTGCTGGTAATGAGTTACACAGCAGTTGGGAGAGAGAATATTACAGCTTTGATTCCTCTCCTGTCACAATGAAATCTATTCACTCTTACTAACTGGTTTTGGTAGTGAGACTGTTTATATATATAAATTTGCTTTATATATATAAAATGCTTTCACTTTCCCTGTTCTGTGTCAAGGCTAATACCATATGCCACTCTATCAACCGTTAGGACTCCTCTCTGCTTAGGGTTTAGAACTTCGGACTTTGGGAGGATGGTTTTGGTTTTAAACAAATGTTGTTTGGTTTTCATTTTATTAAACTATTACTTTGTGTGCAAAAGTGAGCAAAGTGAATTACCTTGTTTTAATAGCTTTGCTTTATAACATATGTAAACCAAATGCCATAAATCTATTAAACTATGGTTAAATTGTTGAAAGGTTTTGTTAGTTGTCTAGAATGCAAGCTGGACAACCTGTGGTGCTGACCTTTTTATATATATAGAGATAGATATATCTATATATATATAGATATACACATATATATATATATCTATATATTAAAAAAAATATTAGCAAACTTAAAAGTAGCATTGTGGTCTAAAATGTGTTTTTACTGGCCTCAGAATCTACCTTCATTTTGTACTGTAGAACCATACCAGGTAATTAAACTTAACTTCATCACTCTTCATGGTTGGTTAAAACATGAGAGAGATGTAGTTTAAACCACAGTATTTCCAAGCAGTATTTTAATAGGTCTCTTCACAGAGAGCTGTTTTCAGGTGCACGTTGGCTTCCTACTTAAATCTCCGAGTGATATGCCAGCACTTGGAATTTGTACTTTTTTTGTATAGAAAAACAAATACTTTATGGGAATTTTGAGCAATATGTTATTTCATGTGTGAGTATTACAGAGTTGCTATGGCTTCTCTGTTTTTTCAGTGGTTTTTTTCTCTGTAAAGGAGCTACCAACAACTTTAAAAATACTCTAAACCTTTTTTGTTTCACCAAATATGTGTTTTTAATATGGTGCTAACTTCATAATTTAGGTCAGTATAATATATAACATGTGAAACATAATGGTCAAGGAAAAAAAAAATCCCCGAAAACAGACAAACAAAAGCCCCCCTACACAAACCAACTCCCCCAAAATCCCAACCAAACAGAAAAAAAAAAAAAGAAAAAAAAAA
>VXBC01001493.1:100398-148641 GCA_013399945.1 Ploceus nigricollis | reverse complement strand
CTGGCCCGGTGCGGTGAGGCGGGGCGGGCACGTGCGGTTGGTGCTGCGCGGCGCGAGTCCGGGCGGACAGCGGGAGCAGCCTTGGTACGGATGTGGGGTCTGGGAGGAACAGATGGAAACCACCTAGGTTTGGCCACGTCCTCCTGTGTCTTTAGGAATAAATTTGAAAACTATTTGCATATCATGTGGATGAAACCGTGCGGGTCTTGTTAAGAGCCTTGACTGCGATCTGTTTTCAAATCACTTCAGATAGTTTTTGGTCTAGCTTCTGCCGCCTTATGTCAGCCTGGGGCTTTGGCATGTAGTGGATGGAGGAATGGATGTTGAAATTCTCGGTTATAGAAGTACATCATGCCTTTTGTCTATGGTTTGTTGTTCTGAACCCAACAAAATGGAGCATATGTATTCTTGTCATACTAATTATTGAAAAAATTGAAATGCGTTAGTGTCTCTGAAATACAGAAGAATATTCCTTTCCTTGCCTCAGAAACCTTATCTATGAATGTTGCAATCTGTTTTTTGTGTCTAGCTTTGATAGTCAGATATTTCCTCTCTTGTTGACCATTCATGCCATGCCTGGTAGATATTCTTCATGTGTCTGAGAAGGACAGGAAGCTGCTGTAAAGGGCAGAACTGCACACACTTGTTTGTTCGTTTTTTATATATTGCCCATCCTACATGATGTAGCACCAGTTTGAAGAAAAATTAGTACAAAAGACTTTCAAACCAAGTTATTTTATTTGTTTTTCTGTTTGTTTGCCTTATTTTAGTGAAGGGAAGACATCTAGAAGTTCAGGTGCATAGTAATTACAAGGTTTGTCCTTTACTAAAATGCCATGTGATGCAGGGCAGACAACAGGCATCATGTCTGTAATTTCATTGAAATACTTAAGTGGATGCTAACCCATTTTTAACTTCTCATTTTGATTATTCTATGAACTAGGATCATTTGCTCATGCAGGGATTGCCTACTGGATGAGTTTTGGGTGTGTCAAAAGAATACTGCTTTTCTAGCAAAAGATAGCTTGCTTTGATGCCAGTAGGAATTGCGTATAGTTATAGTCTAGAAGACAGACTTTTTTAAGGGGGAGATTCCCTAGTGATCGAATGAAAATAAAGACTGCAGCAGAGGCACAGTTGTAACACCAATTGACCTGCAGTGATTTTTTTACCTTTATCAAAGCAACATGGGCTTTAATGAGACTTTCATGTCAGTCTATATAAAAGAAGCTGTCTTTGAGATTATTTTCTTCTCATTGATGTGTAATTTTATTAAACATTAGGTTTTATAAAAGTTGGTGTAAGGCAGAAGAGGGAGAAAAGGGAAGGGCTCTGTCTAATGTAAGTATCACCAAAATGAGTTACCTAAGCAGTATTTTTCTCAGGTTAGTAGCTGATGATGTTTGTTGGAAGAGCTATGGCTTTATTTGCTGATACAGAGATTAAATAATTATTTTATTTGGATTTGTGTCCATTTTGCTTTGTTTAGTTAAGCCTTGAAGAAAATGGTGTGAGGATGAGTAGCATTTACAATTCATAAAGCACCTTGAAAGAAGTGAGTGAAACCAATAAATAATGCATGTTGGCTTGGACCTTGTGTTGATTGACAGAGTGAGGGAGAGTTACAAGCACATATTTGGAGTATATTTAGCTGTGAAACTTAGAGTACATTGCTCTTCTCTCTGTGATGTATGTGTAGTTCTTTTGAGTTTGGCAATTTATCACATACCAATGAAACTAGAATGGGGAGCTAACAATGAAAGTTGTGAGGGAGAGGTAAGAATAAAAATACCAAAGCACATGTTTCAGGTGAGGAGTGCACAGTTTGAGAAGAATTGAGTTGTAAAATAAATGTCACCATAATCCTGTTTCCTGGTATTTACAGGAATGTTATGCTTTTAAACAAGAGATAAAACTGCTGAAAAGCCAGAGCTAGACCCAGCAACGAGCTAATGGAGGTGTGCAGCAAAATGGGTTGAGAGCACAGCTGCCTTATTCCACCGTAAGTATGCAATTGTATTTAAAGTTACAGGTATTTCACATTTTCATCTACATTTGATAACCAGAGATTACAGAAGTGTCTGTCAGTTCTCTTCTGTTTAGAGAACTTGAGTTGTAGTAGTATTTTACTATAATTTGCAGATACATGTTTCTTTTCCTGTAACTGAAGATTTTTTCCTTTCATGAGGATTCCCTTAAAGTAAAACTTCCCTAAACATATATCTTGGTCTTCTAAGATGTTCAAGTTTGCAGACTTGCTTGAAGGGTAATGACTTTTGAAGTAGGACTTCTGCTGGAGAGAGCACTGCAGCTCTGTCTTGATATGGAACCTTGATGTAAAGATTTCCAGACACAGATAAAATTCCAGTTTATGCAAAGTTCTTCAAATGGTTTCTAATTATTAGAAACCCATACTGTATTTCTTGTCTTAATTTGTTTAGGTAGCCAGATGGAGATCTGTCTACTATCTTTACTTAGTAGAATTCACTTTATTGTACTTTTTTGGCTCATACAAATAATTTTGATCATACTATTACTTTACTTCCTGATGCAGTAAGTAATGATGCAGATAGAAGAATGGATAGAAGAAAACAATTAAGAGTAAATTTGTAAATATAATAAATGGTCATTAGAGTGAGCTCAGTAATCAGTGGATATATATATATATATATAGTAAAGATATGGGGCATAATCAGAAGAATAGCATTGGACATTCAAGCCAGCATTGTCAACTTCCTACTCTTTCATGGTTTTAGCAACTGAGGATTGTGTGAGATTTGAAATAATTTTTGACAGCCTTTTGTTATGAAATTTTGCATACAGCTCTTAAACTAGAAAACTGAGACATTGCATTCATTATAATTTTGAAAAGTAAGACGTCCTTATTTTTATTCCACTTGTAGAATGTTAGCTTACCTTTTTTGGTGTAGTGACTGCCACATATGTCTTTGTATCCAGGTTGCCCTATGACAGTTACTTGGAAAATACGGAATTTTAGTTGTTGTAGGGCAGCTTAGTGACAACCAAGGGGCCAATGGCAGTCTAGTATAACATGTGACAAATCAAGTAAAGCATGTCATAAATGAATGACCTGTGCATTAGCTGTTGTTTCTAATGTACTGTTAGATATAATTCAAATCAGTTGTGTATTCATAAAACCCAAGAGTTTAGGACTTGGATTCTGAAGTTGTTTCTTGAACTCGTCACAGCAGCTGCTTCTCTGCTCACAGTCAAACTCATTTGAGTACATGCACTGGAGGGGTGGAAGTAGGAGAGTTGAGAGAATTTTAGAAAGGGAAGTCAACTTTGAATGTACTTTTTCCTGAATTAGACTTGATCCATTGGCAGCTATTGGGAAATTATGCAAGATTCAGGTTTTTTTCAGCCTATTTACTCAGGGACAATGCATGTTATTGAGAAATAGTTATTTACTTGAGTGATTTCAGTTTATGGTCAGCTGAATTAATCCGCAGCCCCGTTTTATTTCTGTTACATTTTCATTATTCATCATTAAATATAGTAAGAAGTTTCTCAGAAAAGGATGTGCATGAAACTGCTAAATTGTTCATTGTGTATTTTATCTATAGGTGGTACTGTTGCCTAAAGCACAGTGAACTATATTAGGGACTTCCTGGTGAAATGGACACTGAAAATACACAAGTGTTTGCTTTGGAAGATCTTTAAAAAGCCATCACATTTCTATGACTAATTTTCTCTAGCCGAATTGGTTTGTTCTTAATAAACTGTTAGTAGGCAATTATTATTTAAATCCAGGCTTTCAAATGCTCTAGAATTTTTCATGTTGTCCAAATGTCCACCAAGGTCTATTGTTTAATTACTTCAAAAGGACTTTTTGAAATTAAGAGATTTTTCATATTAAAGCATTATGACTATTAACACAGCTCAGCTGTCTGGTCTCATATCTCTGTTTGTACATGAAGTGGATGTCATGAAAGGGCTCAGAGTGGCATACAGATAGTTATTTTCTGAAGGAACTGGGGTTCACATGGGTAATTTCTATAATTACTCTAGGAGATATGATCCTTTTCCCCTCCACTTTGCAGGAATCATATGTGAGGGGATGAGAAATGGGATTTGAGAGGTGATACTGGATGGGGCACAAATTAAGACACATGATATTTGTACTTTTGGGAAAGGATGCTGTCAGGAATTAAATGGTCTTGCATCAGTGTTGCTCAGTGCTTTTGAGGTTTGTGTTTCTCTAGGTTAGCAAGTATACATGTAGCACTCAGCAGCTGCTGCTTTGAAAGAAGTAAAGAAACCTAATGAGGGGGGGAAAAGATATGTAAACATCTGGATATGGAGAACAAGCAGTGCATTGATTTAGATACTGCAATGGTATTTGCCTTTTTGTCTTTATTACCAGTAGCACAAAAAGATGGGACTTTTCCCCAACCACCACCCTGCCCTCAAGAGGGCTGAAGCTGGACACAATGTAGACAGTGATACAAGTTTCACATCGGTGACTGACTGCAAGCACAGGGGCAGAAATATAACCCTGTTATTGTTTCATTCTGTTTTTGTAATAGAACCCTTTTCTTCCAGTAGTTAGCTGTGCTAACATACTTTGGTTTGTACTCTGTGCCCACAGCATCTGAGTATGACTTTGTTCATGGTTCATCAAGGGAAGAAATGTTCTAGTGGTGAACATCTGGAAGAATAGTTTAGGAATGAAGAAAAGGAAAATGAATGCAGTGATGAAAAACAGTTCAGAACTGAATATGAGCTCTGAATATATGGTGTGTTGTAAATGTGTCTTCAGGCTGGGTGTTGCCAGTGGAGAGTAATAGTATATTGTTGGTCTTGCTAAAGGTAAAAAACAAGATTTTGTAGGTATTCTTCATTCCCTTGTCTTGATCAATGCCAGTTAACCATTCTGATGTCTGATACCAAATTCTGGAAGGCATATCCTCTGAGGAGCAACTGAGGGCTTTGTGTTTATCTAGTTTGGAGAAAAGGAGGCTGAGCAGCAACCTGTTGTTCTCTGCAGCTTCCTGAGAGGGGACGTGGAGAAGGGAGATGGTTATCTCTTCTGCCCAGAATCCAGGGGCGGGACATACGTGAATGATTCAAAGCTGCACCAGGGGAGGTTCAGACTGAGCATCAGTAAGCATTTCTTTAGCTGAGAGGGTCGTCAAATACTGGAGCAGGCTTCCTAGAGATGTGGTTGGTGCCCCATGCCTGTCAGTGTTTAAGAGCCTTTGAACAATGCCCTTAATAACATGCTTTAACTTCTGGTCATCCCTGAAGTGGTCAGGCAGTGAGACTAGATGATCATTGTATGCCCCTTCCAACTGGAACTAATCTGTTCTAAATTTATTTTTTAAAAACCACAAACCCTACTGGTTACTTCTGTTGGTTCTAACCAAGTTTCAGTGCCCAGGTAGGGCCCTAGTGAACTTTAATTGTTCTCATTGAACCGGTTGTCCAGCTAATTTAAGCTTAAGAAAGAACATTTATCTTTTGGTAGACTGCTGAAGTATATTTTCTTAAAAGCATGTTACAGCTCTCAGTTCATGATTCAGTGGTATTAGGAGAACCATAATCAACTAATGAAAATAGTAAGTAAATGGTTTATGAAATCAGCTAAGCCAGTTGACTAGTGGAGTCTGGAATGGCTGAATTAGGGCTGGTAAGAAGCATATATAGTTCAGTATTTTTCCCTTCAATGAAAAAATCAATGAGAACAACGGTCATCAGTGGTTGCTGACATGGTTTTCTTTGTATTTGCTGAAAGCAAAGTGAACAGTCAGTAACTTCCTCAGATTGCTCTGCTAGCATTCAGAAGTTAGAGCACGTGGACTTTGTTGGCCAGAAGTGGTTTTCTGTGCTTAAGAGTCTCAGTGACTTTCTTGTGAGTTGGGTAACTAGTACTGAGACTGAACTTACGGGCTCTTTGACTGCATTACATGCATGTTACTAACAGCAATATAAAATCTGCATTTTGCTTTCAGAGAATGTTGCCTCTGTGGCATAGAAAACAAGATTTGACAAATGCTGGTAAAATAATGTCTCTAAGGTTTACTTCTGTGCTTGATTTTGATGGTGGTATTTTTCGGGTTTTTTTTCCAGTTGTTTTTGCGCTGTCTTCAGTTTTGCTTCAGAAAGTGCTACATATCTAAATGGGTTTGTCAAATTGGCAAAGAAGAACAGACAACCTCTGGTGTCTGTTGCATCCTGATTTATCCACTTTGCTTCTGGCAGCCTATGAAGGAGATCTGCAGTGTGCCTGTGAACCTTCCGTGCAAACAGATAAGGTGTTTCTTTAGTTTTGATTTTTAGCACTGTTTGTGTAATGCATCATTTAAATGATTAACCTGAGCAAGTTGAAAGAAATTGTATGAATCAAAAGCTGTGAAAAGAAGTTGTATGTCATTTAAGTGACTTCTTATATTTCATTGCCAACATTTTGGGCCTTTGATAATTTCTGGGATTTGAGAAATTTCTTTTTAATCTTGTTGGTGTGAAATATGGCAAGTACAGGGGAATATTATTTTTAATATCTTTCTCTATGTTGTCTGACAGCCTCTTCATACCGTGGGCATAATATTAGCTCCTGTGTTACTTTGTGTGCAGAGTGATGCTTTCTGCAGGTGGGGAAACACTCCAAATGATCAAGTGGACTTAAAAGGATAATTACTTCCTATGACTTTCATGAAGGTAGCAAAACAAGTGGGTGTGTAGAGAAGCATTTTTTCATAGATGTGAATCTTGGAGAAATCTTTGCACATAGGAAAAAGCAGTGCATTTTTAATGCTTGTGTTATATTTGGAACATTTTGGGGGGAGGGGGTGAGGCAAGGGGAATCTATTTTGATCCTGTCTAGAATGAAAGTTTCTAGCCTTGCAAGATTCGTGTATGTGCTGAATGTTGAAAGGCAAAAGTATATTGGTGCTTTTGAGTTTAGGTATTAAAGCATTTTTGTCTCACTTTGGTATAATGAACATTAAAACTTGGTGTAAAACTGAACTTGGGCATGATACAAGTTCACATATGGGATTTTTCTTTCCCCTTTCACATCGTTATTGATTCCTCTTGCCCTGGAGAACCAATTCAGAAAGGCAGGGATGGAGGACATGAGTATTTTTGTGGCCTTAATGTAAATGCCACGTGTTAAAGAAATTACATCTACAGAATTACTTTCCACTTCAGGATTGTAAGGACTGTTAAGAAGAGCAACTCCAGACGTAGAAATACTGAGCAGCCTGTTAGTGCTCAAAATGAATTAACTTTATCAGGAGAAAATATAAAAGTAATTGACTCTTGCCTTGTTTAGCAGAGAAGATTTTGGCATTATTTGAAGCAAAATTAGTGACTTGTTTCATGTGAGATCCTGGGGAGAATTGTTTGTCATTGTAGGAATGAGAAGTGAAGACTTCATCTTTCTAAAGAGAGTAAAATAAGAGGTTGTTTTTATTCTTAGTTGTTTTGCTTTTTCAGGATTTTTCTGTTGGTGCGATCAGTGTTGTGGGAGCGAATGCGAGGACGCAGAGGGAGATGTGGCAGTATCCCTTGCTGCACATATGAGCAACTACAGATTTTGCTGAAAGAGTCCATTTACAGGAATCAGTGGCATTGCCTGCCATGGGCTCATCCATGTGTGCTGTGGGAAATGATGACACAACCATGCTGTTTGCTCAGTTAAAGAGAATCAGAGCTGAGCTGACTTGCTAGTTCTGTAAGCAGTTTGTGGTAACCTGCAGTTTCTGAGACTTTGTCCTGCCTGGGAGGGACTTCATATAAAACTTAATTCAGCATGAACGACAAATAAGACCCTTTTTTCCCCCTGCATTTCTTGAGTTGAGTGGAGGTGAGGGTAAGGACTTGGCACGGCTTTAGCAATATTCAATTGTACTCCTTCACAGTTGGTACCTGGAAAAGAAAAGAGCATCTATCTCCTAAGATAATCTTGTTTCCTACATCCTTTGCTCTGAGTAGGAAAAATGAAATATCTTGTATTGCAGGGTTATTTTCTGTGTGCATTTTGGTTTTTTTTAATAAATTTGATTTATTCCACAAATAATTTGCTTTGCAGGAATTTCTGTTTTATGTTTTCAACCAGTGCTGGCTGAGCTGAAACTTCCCGCATCTTGTGGAGAGCATGTATAAAAGGAATGACCTCATGGCCAGTGTGATGGTCACCTCCGCCACTCCAGAGGTACAGTTTGTTGGGTTTTATTAGCTCCTGCATCAAAATGGAAATTTTGGCTTGTTTCAGCTTTCACAGAAGCCCTTTCCACTACTAGCCAAATACCACACCATTTGTAAGAAAAAGAACTAACATGGCAAGAGAGTAATTGTAGAACACTTCATAGTTTTTGGTGTTCACAGCCACGTTTTTTTTATTGTTGTTGTTAATGATTACTCATTTTGTTTAGTTTTAAATAGCACTTTTGACCCGTTACTCTGTAACTTGGAGCAGCCATTGATTATTGGTGAGTTCAGAGCAGTGTAATATACCATCAAAATGGAGTCAGGCAGAAATAGAGCCCAGAAATATACAGGTGCATTTTTTCCTTTTTTTTTTTTTTTTATTTACTGGTCTGCTAGTGAGAAAGCGCTCTATGATTTTGTTCATTTTAATGTTTGTATCCTTTGGAGACCGGGCGGCTCTTTTGTGCTACTTCCAAAAGCTACCTCGTTACATGTTGAGCTGCTGTGCACAGCTAACAGCCTGTTTGTTGTTCCATGACAGCCAATGGAACACTGCTTGGGAATGAGCTGCTGGAGTTTTTCTAGTTTTTTGCTCTCATCTAATATTATGATGAAATATTATTAATCAGCTACAGTGAAGCGTGTCCTGTATAACACATTTTAAATGTGGGATTGGAGAAACTCTTTTTCAGCTTTAAGGTGGATAGTAATATTGTATATGTATTCCAGAATTGGGTGCACCATGGATTTATAAAGGAGCATATTAATAATCTGTTATATATTTTCTCCTTTGCTTTTCCAGACTTAATAAAATCTTGTGACGACCCTTCTCAGTTTTTCATTGCCAGGTTTTTTGTTTTGCCACATTAAATAAATGAAGATCCATAGTTTTCAATAAGACTATAGGGTTTGCCAGATTGTTGAATATATAATAAACATCACTTATCTATACATAATTCTCTTCGGATTCATATATTTTCAGTGCTTGTAACAACTGCCTTGTGACTAATTATTTACCATTGCAAGGACAGTTTCTGTGCTAGGGCTTAATGTCTTTGGAGTGAGGAACAACATCAAAAATCTTTTGAAAGTCTAACAAGACTGTATTAATCTTGTTCCTTTCCTAACTACCCTCAGTAGATAGTGAGGCAGTGCTTCTCTTTCTGAATGCTGACTTGGTGCTTTCCTGATACAACATAACTGTCTACATTTCTACTAATTCCCCTTTATTCTCTTCTTGGATTTGACCAGTGCAAGTGTCAGGCTTTCCTAATCAGTAGTGTGCAGGTTAAATTTCAGAATGTGTCAGTTTTCCCCTTGTTACAATGTTGTGGATAGAGCAAGTTGACTTAGATCTACCCACTCTTTACTTTGCGCATTTAATTTTGAAAATCCTGTGGAAAATGAATCTTCAAAATCTCAACACATTTCCTTTTGTGTGACAGCTCTTTCATTTAGTCTATGATTTTAAAAATGGCTTGCTAAATCTGAAAATTTCATAGAGCTAAAATTTTATGTTGCTGTAGATTTTGCAGAAGGAAGTTGGAAACGTTTGTGAACAGTGCAAAACTAAATTTGATAATTTGGTGTCTGAAACTTCTTGAAGTTCACACATTTTCTTGTCATTACTTAGTATTTTTACACATATTTATTTATTGATTTTGAGATGAAATTAATCATTCTGCAGATAAGCCTACTATTTTTTCTTTGTAGGGTAGTAGCAGCTCAGATTCTCTGGAAGGGCGAAGTTCAGATTATGCCAATAAAAGCTACGATGCAGTTGTATTTGATGTGTTGAAAGTAACTCCTGAGGAGTTTGCTGTAAGTATAAATGTTATTTTTGCATTTAAGCTTGTATAATACTCGGGGTTGCAGAGTACTAAAAAATACATGAAATATTTTTGCTTTTTAAAAAAAAACCAACTTTTAAATAAACCACCAGTGGTTTTGAAAACAAATTTCTGACTTTATCAACTTCAATAAAATAAGCCTGTCTTGGGATTTAATTATTTAGTACTGACCTGACAGGGCATATTTGTTTTACTGTATAGAGTAATTTGCATTTTTTTAAGTCTTTTAGGAGACCCTAGCATAGGTTAGTTCTGGTTAGTGGGGAATATGTGTATGGTTTGTAGTTACTGAAGGACAGATAGGAATACATCATTGTTAGCTCTTCATATTACATGTTAATTCTGTCTTCATTACAGAGCCAGATAACATTGATGGATATGCCAGTATTTAAAGCTATACAGCCTGAGGTAGGTTTTCTTAAACCATCTGCGTACATCTTTGCAATTCAGTGCCTGAGGAAATGTGACGATTCAAAGAATGCTTTTTTTTGTTCAAAAATGCTCACCTTCTTGCACTGCACTAATGTTTTTCTAGGTATATTCCCTGTTAGTACTGTGAATCTGTAATCCAGCATGAGTTACTTTGGTTTGTCATCTGTTGCCAAAGGGAATAACTATGCTTTTCTGGAAGTCTTCTTGTCTTGCTTTGAGTGGAGTGTTTCTTTAGGATAAGTTTATCAAGTGTAAAAATTCTCTATTCTCCCTTCTGCTGCTGTTTTTCAATTCATATCTGATTTCAGACTTTTGACTCCTGCCTCTGGCCATAATCTCAATTTTAGACTGCATCAACTGCTTTATAAGCTTCTTAATTTGTACAATCATTTTTAAGATTCAGAATAATAAACGCTGGGATTAAATCAGCCCAAACGCTTAAAAGCTAGTGTATTATAGTCTTTTAAGATTTTAACCTTTTAAAAAAGACACAGAAGGGAACTCGAGGCCTGTTGTGGAAAAGTAGTCAAGGTTAACATAGACATTTGAACATCAGTAATAAGAACTTGAGAAATGAAGAATAAAAGTAGTTGTCAGAATATGACAAAATTGCATAAAAATATGATAAATTTATTTACTGCAAAAGGTACAAGAATCAAGTGACTCCTGCTTCAGGTGTTTTAAATATAAGAACATGTATCCACTGTGGCTTGTCTTCTTGTCCTAAGGTTGGAATATCATGGTTATATAAAGGGCAGCCTATGCCCCCCCCCATAATGTCAGCAGAACTGAATTTCTGACAACATCAGTAGGGGCAGTCAAGTTTAGAAGGTTTTTAGTGGAAGCTCTAGCTACCTAATTAGGTCACTAACAAAACAAGTCATCATTTTTTACAGTAGTTCAGAGAGATTAGCAGATTTCTATTTTGAGAAAATATAGGAAGGAAATAAAAAATTTGTCTATCTGTTGTCTGTCCTTCCTGTCAGATAATTACTCTTTTTCCCCCAAGAACGCCAAGACAGTTTTATAGCTAAAAACACTTTCATGCTTCTGAAATTACATGTGTGTTCCAGGCAGCTGGGGAGACTTCTTTCCTGTGGGGAAGAAAATGGCAAACAAATAATGCAATAAGAAATTAGCAATGCCCATAGAAAAATCTGCTAGCAAAAAATTTTCAATATGTACAAATTGATACATAGATACTTTTCCATGAGGACATTTTGTTTAGACAAATATCAGAACAATATTTTATTCTAACTACCTTTGCCAAAAGCAGAGGTAGTGTCATACACTGAGGAGATGAATGAACTAAAAAATAAAATACAAAACTATAGATGTTAATTTTTAAAGCAAATTTTGCATTTACTTTAGTTGCTATGAAACCTGTGCCATAGAATTTTTTAGCAAAAAATATCCCAAAACAATTGATTTGCTATTCTTCTTTTCCTTTGTAATTGCTTCATTTTGCCTTTTGGAAATGAAATTTCCTGAAGTGCTACTCTGGCAAATGGATGTAACTCACTGAGGAGTGATCAGAAGGAAAACTAAGGTGTTTTCAGCTTCTGCTAGAATATAGATCTTTAAATATGTAGCAGTTACCATGAACTATGAGTTGTTAATTGTGCTTTCTGATTTTCATTTTATTGGAACTGTCAATACAGTTTGTTTGCCAAAAATAAGCAACTGTTTCTATCCTGAAATTCTGCCAACTGTAGGACTAGGTTTTAAAGCAAGAAATGTCTGTGTATTTGTCATGAAACTGCCCCTTACTGTTAGGTAAGTTATTAGACTAAGAAAGTTAACATTTTCTAGTTGAAATTTAAGGTTTTATTATTTTAACATGACCTTATGCGTAGATGGAAATACCTAAGATTTTAGATTTGATTGCTAAGTCTTATCTCAAACACACAAACATCCTTTAAGTGTGGTATTTGCTGAGGCTTTTTCCTGCCTTTCAACAGCTATTACTAAAAAACACATCTGCATTTTACTTTGTGGAGTTTAGAAAGAGGATGTCTAGTTAACAATTCTTTGTTCTCCAGCAGAAATAATTATGCTTACATTTCAGATTTCTATGTGACTTTATTTAGATTCTTTTCCAAGTCCTGAAATTGCAATCTCCACAAATTTCAGGGTTTTGCACACTTGATGGGAATGTTTCCTGTGACTGTGCACATTGAGGAAACCACCAGTATCCCTCCATGCCAAAAAAAAAAAAAAAAAAAGAGATGAAGTGTAATTCTCAAACACAGTATATTGTAGCAGTATAAAAAAATCAGCAGGGGTATTTTGAATCACTCACTTTTATCAACCTTCCTATTCAGTCTGAATTTAAACCGAGTCCAATGATTTTGCTGTACACAGGATTTTCCATTGTTGCTCACTAGCCCTCTTGCAACTGCTTAATATCCTTAGGTTAGTGATCTCTTCCACTTTTCTGACAAAGGTAAGTTTTGCTGTCCCTAGTAGAGTGTCTGAGATTTTTTTTCCACATAAACATATGATTTCTAGTATCATAAGACCAGACATTGACTGTTCATGTGGAGAATCTGTGTCCTGAGAGATCCAAATTGGCATTTTTATCTGCAGAAGTTTAAGGAGATGGTGGTTCAAAATGTGTTTGGAGCTGGAAGTGCTTTTCCTGCTGCTCACACAGGCATGTACAGATCTCTAGAGTGTGTTCCATGTATCAGCATTACAAAGTGCTTTTCAGAGGCAGAATTCTCTTTGGCTGACTCTGCCTTTTCATATGAAGGTGTCTAAAATTAGTAGTGTACATTTGGAAAGTTGAACAACATTTTGATTGAAATTGAGACTTGTGGTTCTAAAAACAGATGAGTGATTTAGAATTAGTGTTAAGGAGAACTCATTTCTGTTTTTTAAGGCAATTTTTAAATGTGTTTCCTAGGAACTAGCCAGCTGTGGATGGAATAAGAAAGAAAAACACACCCTCGCTCCAAATATTGTTGCCTTTACTAGGAGGTTTAACCAGGTATATAATTTGATTACTGTCATGAACAGGTACTGTTTGACAGTTGTCTTTGAGTATAAAGTTAAATGGAACTACTCATGCAAATTAAAACCTGTTTTTCCAAATGGGGATTAAGATTTTAAAATTACATCTCCTGTTTTCAATTGCTTTGTCCACATTTTCATGTTGTTCCTCTAGACCATTTGTTCCTAATTATTAGTTCCTGATTTGTTTTGCTATGGTGCAACATTAGCATTTTTTTTTCTTTTTTTCTGGGTTTCACTTGCTCATTCAATTATCTTGGTGTTGTCTCACTTCTCTGCCTCTTATGCTGGTAATGCTTCAGGGCAGTTGCAGTGATACAGACGAGAATTAATGGGATCAGAAATCTTTTCTTTCCTTACCGTGTTTTCTTCCTGGAGCATTATGAGAGTTTGCAAATATTTCATCTAATAGACTAATAAAGTCCATTTTTTAGTAATAAATTAAAATTGTATGTGTTTACTTTATAGGTCAGTTTTTGGGTTGTACGAGAAATATTAACAGCACAGACCTTAAAAATAAGGGCAGAAATACTGAGCCATTTTGTGAAAATAGCTAAAGTAAGTGCAGATTTCTTATGCTATCATTTGAAACCTTAATTCCTTCGTGTTTGTTTCTGCACTACTCCTGTGAGCCCTTGTTGGGTTGCAGAGGGTTACAGTTCTCTTTTAGCATGTCTGTTCTGTTGTACTACATGATTAAGATAAAGAAAAGGAATGAGAACTGTTCTTTTCTACTTGGTTAGATGAACCTACCCAGTTCAGTGTGACTCATCTTGTACCTCTGACTACCAAGTTTAAAAGTGGTTTGGGTTGTTGGTGGCTAATTGTGTGTTGACAACATCAAATGCAGTTGTAAATTGTTTTGGTTTTTGTCTTCCACCAATTTCAAACTTAACTTTTATGAAAAGAAATTCCTTGCTTCTAAAATAGCTATTATGAGACTTGTATTCCTGCTTGCGATATGTAGTTGCTGGTATAAAGCACTGCTGTTAAAGGTCGGTTATTTTATTGAGTCTGAGCACTGCATTTTACTCTTAACTTAAATATTTTTAAATTTGTTTGTTTTAATCTCTTTCACGACCTGCAGTCATTCTGTCTTATATGGCCCTGAGTGACACAGCACTTGGATCAAAGTCCCAAGTGCAAATTTTGTACGTATGAAATTGTGTATGTGTGTAGGTAATTAAAATAATATTTTCTATGTAGTACAAAACAATTTTTGTATTGTGCATATTTCCAATCAATTTACTTAGCAGTCTTGTACTTTTAGAAGAAAATTTATCTGGGTAAGTTACTTGCACAAAAAATAGTCCAAGTAATAGGAGGATGTTCGACTTGTAGGTCCTAGGTTGTTCTTAGAAATAAAGAGTTGTGGTGTTTGCAGTTTTTTTAGCCTGCACGAGGGGGAACACTGCCCTCTTTCCTTCTCTTCCTGCTTTTCCCTCCATTAAGTCCAGATCTTCATTAAATGCTTCTGAGCAGTGAGTAAATGGATCAGTCAAAGATGAATCCAGCCTCTTATTAAGCTTTACAAAGAAGCTGCATGACAGCAGTTCTCATTTTTCTACTTTACATTTTTATGTTTGTTGTAGCAAGCATTATCATCTTGACAGCTTTATTCCAAAGTATCGTCTGCCTGAGATCAGTGTGTTTTGAGTAATTGTCAACACACAGAGTAAATTCAAAATACATTGAAGTGCGGTAAATTTTTCCTATAAAACAGATTACAAAGGCATAAGCTGTGTTAATTCTGAGAGGGTTGTCAGCATCTTTGTGTAATGTTTTTGCTTGATTAAATATTTGATTTCTAAAATTACATGACTTTTCAAGAACAATGCATCAAATACTTTTTTCCTATTTTCTGTTCCTGAAGGAATAGCCTTAGAAAATAACAAACTGAAATCAAGTACTGTTTGTATTCTCAAAACTGAAATGCCTATTATATTGATGGGTATACTTGTAAAATTGGCAACTTTTAAAGTGGTCTTAAGAATCTTGCACATGACAGCATTGGATAATATTGTGTCTGCAGTCATAGATGAAAACTTTGTATTTTATTAATGAAAAAATAATGGTTTGTTAATGCAACTTTAATATTAATTAATCCTGCTTCCCTTTCCAGTGTGCTAAAAGCTATTATTCCCTTTTTTCAGAAGCTTCTAGAACTGAACAATCTTCATTCTCTTATGTCTGTGGTGTCAGCACTGCAAAGCGCACCTATCTTCAGGCTGACCAAAACTTGGGCTGTAAGTGTTGCCTTGACCCTTGTCCCTTCTGTCTTGTTTGAATTCTGAGGTTCTTTGGAATTTGTGATATTGTAAACTCTGGAGGAAGATGGTTTTATGTTCTTGTTTTTGTGGTACTGTGGTAGCAGAAGTAGTGGTCTGTTACATGTTTTATGAAAAGTAGAGTTTCAGCTGAATCTATTTTCCTGTAAATTTACTGTTTCCCTGTGTGTTCTAGAAGCCACTGGTTGTATGCTTAAGAAGACTTCTGTTGATAAGTAATCTTAGAACACCCTTGTACAGAGCATGTATCAGTGTCCCCTTATCCAAAACATAGTGTATCATTTAATACATTACCTAAAAGGAAGGAAAAAGACATGTTACAAATATACAAGCATTAGTTTTGTGATTATTGTGTGATGCATTTCAGTTTTTATTTATGTTAGAAATTAAAAGCATTGATAATTCTATTTTCAGAAACTCAGTCTCTGGAAGGCAGAATTTCTTAGCCAAACTTAGAGTAAATTTAAATATTTCTTTAAAGAGGAATACACAATTATAGGTTATTTCTACTCTATGTAATATTTAACTATACAAAGGTTTGGGTAATTTTCATAAATTCCACACATCATGGATCTCATTGACTGTTCAGACCTTATAAGTAAAGATGGCTATACTTAAGTCTTAGATAAGTTTATCAAACTTTTAAAATGCTTGCAACTATTTTATGATTTAATTGCTCAGAATGAGGTTATAATCTAATAAAAAAATAAGTGCCTGATGTTTTGAGCAGCTTGATGAAGCTGGAAATAAGTAGGAAGAATTGCTCATGTGTAAAATGAAGTATGTGACTAATTTGACTTAGACCTAAAGAGGTGCCAGGCTCTTTGTAGGCACAGTAGTTCAGAAATACAATACATTGCAGTGGCAGGGCCTTAAGCAATTCCCAGTGCTGCTAAAAAGAAAACAGCAAAATTATTCTGATATATTCGTTTCTGTCCTTGGTATGTTATTTTTATTAACAGCTAGACTTAAAAGCTAAGCAGTACAAGAACTGGAATTTTCCAGAGGAAAAGGTGTATGAAAGAATGTGCTATGGAGCAGCTGTCTTTTGTCAGTAAGGACACATGCAAGACGCCATTGTACAGTGCCATAATTCTCCACTCACTCCCAACTCAGTTGGCTTTTAAGACCATCTTAAAAATATTGCTGGGGTTTCTTAAAACTGCTGAAACAGAAAATGTATTCTTATAGCTACAGTTGTGTATTTTATGTTTACTTTTCAGCCCCCTGTGACTAGGATTTTTGCATTCCTGAATGTTTTTCTAGATTTCTGTAATAAGTCTAATAAATAGAAAACATGGATTTAATATCACAATGATTTACTTTCCATATACCTTTTTCTGAAAAGTTTTGTCATACTTTTAATAAGGTACTGTTGAAATGGCACAATTTGCGTTTATTTAGGCATTTTCCATTGCTGTTTGTACTTTTAAGTTTAGAGGATTTTTAGCAGCTCTGCTAAGTTATGAGAATGTTGGTGACTGTATAACAGACTTTTTCTCTAAAAATGTAATATTGCTGTGGTTATTCAAAACTTACTTAGCGATATGAGAATCACTGACAAATTAGTCAGAAATAGTGGTCATGTTTTTTCATAGCTTAAGACCTACACTAAATGACCTTTTTTTTTTTAAACAGGTAGCATGTTTTCAAACATTGTGCTGCTTTGGATGATGATGATGTTAAATTTAATTTTAACTAGACCAAGCTCTCCGTTACTCTGGGCAATTCAACAAGTTATTGACTGTTAGTTTTGTGTGGATTTGTCTTTAAAAATTTTATGATCTCCGTTTTCTCTGTAGCTTTTGAATCGGAAAGACAAGACCACCTTTGAGAAGTTAGACTATTTACTGTCTAAGGAAGATAATTATAAAAGGATACGAGAGTACATCAGAAGCTTAAAAATGGTTCCTACAATTCCATATTTAGGTGAGTGTGAACAATTACCTTATTTGTAGCTCATTGACAGACGAGTGCTAATGTACCATGTTGTGCACCTGAAAAACCCTCTATGTAGAAGAATGGTTCACTCCATTTCATATTTGGAAAAATTAGGTCAGGTTGAGGTTTTTGGGCTATACATATGTTTACATACTTTTGGAAAGAGTTTTCCTCTCAGGTGCTGAATAAATATATGTGTAATTCAATGCGAAAATGTATTAAAAGGGAGACCTACAGTTGAAATGCTGTCCCATCTTGATATTGTCTCCTTTTCTTTTGTGATGTGCACAGAGTAGCCATTTGATGAATTGGTTTTTTGGTCAGTACTTAACCTGGAAGTATTTCTGCACAGAGGTTATTGTTAATCAAAGTGGTCCAATATAATGAACTATTTTCTGGCTTTATTTGTGATTCAGTCAGATGCTAAACTGCAGCTAAAAAGAATAAATGTTTTTAAATTGGTGACCCTCGATAACAAGAGCTCAAGAATTCTGCTTAGCCTTTCTGGGCCAGAATTGCTGTCTGTATTGGTAACCCCTAATGCCTCAGTAGATTTATCTTCTGTGAACATTTGCACTCTTGATTTAAACACACATATAAACTTGAATGAACAACACCCAGCTGGCAGGATTTCTTCAATTCTGTCCAGTACCACATTCTTTTGCTTGAATTGAACATGGTAATTATTACATTCACTAGATAAACCCTACCTTGTTCCTTACACAGCTTGAGGCTACTCCTGACATTATGGACTTCAGTCATTATCTGTTGCCTTCACAGTAAATCTTCAATTACCTCTCTTCCAAAAGGAAGAGTCCTTGGATTACTTGATCATGCCTTGTACAGATGCCACTTGGCATCCTTGATAACTTGCCTGGGCAGCGTTTCAGTACTCTATCCTTTTTCTAGGGGAAGAGGGTGCACATGAAGTGTACTGCCTGCAAAATTCAAGATAGAAATGCTGATTATATTTTATACAGTTACTTCAGGAAGTTTTTTTGTGCTCTACTTAATAATTTCTGACATTCAGTTACCTCAAAGTTTATCAGCAATCACAGAGTAGCAAGCATGAACTGTTTATTGTAATGCTAAGATTATGCCTTTATTGGCACTGGCTTGCTCTTGTTTTATGTGGAAAGTCAGGATTCTTTTTTTTCCCCTTGTATGTAACACTGTCTGTAGATTTTCATCTTCTGTTTTACTGTCCAAGCAGTTTATCTCATAAATCCTTCCGTAATTCCTATCAGTCTGTCCTTCTATTTGCTCCTCTCAGTTAATGAATATCATTAGCAGATTTTTGTTTCTGTTAATTCCTGTTTTCAGATCACTTATGAATAGGTCAAGCAGCATGAGTCCTAGTACAACTTGCTGTGGAAAACAATCAGCAGTGCTTATCTAAAATATTTCTTATTTAATAAATTTGATGACCATTCCTAATGGCCATACTTTTAAAACTGTATTGAAAGCTTGGTATGAGTTACTGAAACTGCTGTGTAAATAATTTCAGATTTGAATGAATATTTAGCTTATCAAAAGAGAATACTGAATTGAGACTTGTTTCAGTGAATAAATGTCTTCTCAAGGAAGACAACATTACTTACAGAACAGCTTCTTTATTCTGTGTAAATGAACAAGTAGACCAATAGATGATTTTAGGAGTAACTACTGAATATAAAACAACTGAATTGAGAATGACCAGGTGTGAGGATTTGCAGAGTTCTTGGGGATCCTGTTTTGTGCTGTAAAGTCTCTTGTCTCACTGCAAGAAAGTTACTTTGTTGTGAGAGAATGGTTCTTATTTCATCTGTGGAAGCCTGAGATTGTTTGAAATGAGCTGGAGGACATACTGGGAAATTAAAACTGCCACTGAAGTTTTCAAGTTACTCTGGTTTATAGAATTAGCTCACAAGTCTTGTGTAAGAAATGTTTTAATACTACCCAGTTATTACAAAATCACTCCAAGCCACGTTTATACAAGATTTAAAATATTTCTGAAATGAACATTTGTGTTACAAGCCTAATAAAAGACTGGGGTAATGAAAGGAAAAAATCTGCATGTTTCCTTCCTAGTCCGACTGAGTTACAGGCTTGAATCTGAAATTCCTGATGGTCTTTAGCCAGTCTCCTTGAGACTTTGAATCCTCCTGCATATCTTGTATCTTGTTTCATACATGAGACCCTCTTCCTGCTGATGGCAAAGACGAGGCAGTGTTGCTCTTCTTGTAAAGCTTTCCCTGCATTCTAAGAGGTGCAGTTGGACATTTTGTGCAACCAGATGAATACAGAAGACAACTACTGTTATGTTTCCAACCTCAGGGTATAATATGAGAAACTAATACTTACGATGTTTAAAAGTACCTGTTAAACATCCAACAGTTGTTTTGTTTTCAGACAGGTCTTTCAATTTTAAAAAGAGAGAGAGAAAGAAAGAAAAAACAAATCATGAGATTGGCAAGGCTGTGATGTGGACTGTTGGAAGTGTTTAGCCACAGTGTGATTTAAGAAAAAATAGCAGTCACATTGTTTTGAAAATTCATGGCTGTAATTGCTAGTTACAGTGTTTTCTTGTCTTCATTGCTGGTGATCTTTTAGGTTGTCTCTGTATGTTACAGAACAAACAAAGTTGGGTATGATCTTATAATCTATAGATTTATTGCACTGTTTGCTTCTTTTCCGCTAGGAATATAACAGTGGGGTTAATTCTGAAAACTTCGAATGATAACAGAACAGTTTCAGGAAAGAATTCTTTGGAAATGTGTATACAAAAGAATAACTAGTTGTCTTCTCAGGTTACATCAGTCTTGTGACAGCCTTTTGTCTAAATGCTAAAGGTGGAGTCCCACTGTTTCATTCCTGATACATAGATAATGTATTAGTTTGACGGCATTTTCTTTACTCTTCTGAAAAAGGTAGAGATATTTCAAAAATTCAGAAGAGTAATGTCAGTTTCCTGTGACACTGCTTGAGTTGTTAGTAATCTTCTCCATAGTGCTGCAATTCTCTCTTGTAAAAACTCACCTAATGTGCTTTTGCTAATGATAGGAAAGTTTATGGTATGGGATTTTTAGACTGCAGGGTTGCCAAAGATGTACATTTGGGGAGCAATGAAGTAATGTAATTAAAACCTTTGGAAATAATTAGGGAAATGGGAAAAACTAAGGCCTTTCACAGTTTGTAGTAACGTCATCTAATACAGTAGGTGGACCTAGTGCAAACTGAGTTCTGTTGTGTGGATTTAAAAAAAAAATAAGCATAGTGAAATCTGTGATTCTGCCAATGTACTTGCCAATAACTTCACAGTATAAGTTCTAAATCCCTAATGTTTAATTATTTTTGATGTGCCAGGCTCTGTGTTTAAAATTATTTTATGCAAATATGCAGATTTTATGTAAAAAATTAGTAAGTTCTGTTCTCATATGTGGTATCTCCAGGTAATCATGGACTGACTTCTGTGCATTATCTTTTTTAATTACATGGATGAGTATCTAGGTAAATGACTTGCCTTTTAGGTAAAAAGGTTAAGAAATACGGTTATTTTAACAAAAGATTGTCAGCTTGTACATGGGTTTAAAGCCTATTATGAGTGTATACTGTAAAGATGTATTTCCAGCCATATCTCCAGCTACAGGAGAGCAACTGTAATAGCTTTTCTAGGGAATGCCTCATTCTTGAGATCTGCACAATGGGTACCTGAAGTTCTCTGTGTTCTTTCCTCAAGCCAAGCATGAAGGAGCCTTAATGCTACTAATTGCAAGAGCACTGCAGCCAGGCTTTAGGGCCAGTAGGTGCATTTAATATTTCTAATCTAAAATACAAATTTTTTCCAGAATTCAGTAGATAACCCCATGGAAGATAAAGCTTGAATACTGTTTGAAAAATGTGGGTGTTTATATTAAACTACAAAAAGTTGTTCTTCCTTGAGCTGTGTGGAAATTCTGTATTTTTTTCAGCTGAAAATTGTTTTGCTTTTTTATGTTGCAATATTTCAATAATTCACACACGTCAACAGTGGTTGCATATCAGAGTTTGTTTGAATCAGAAGCAGACTATTGTGTAATAATCTGAACTACAACAAGATGAAATCTCAACATGTCAAAATAACATTTGTGACTTTATTAAGGGTTACAATATTACAGGGGTAATCTAATATATTAAAAACCCTACTTTCAGTTATATACAGCACATGCTACATCACACATCATACTGTGGTAAAGATGTGATGAGGTAATAAGGGAAAAGTATGCAAACACACACACACAAACACTCAGTGTCATACAGGCTGACCAAAAAATATGTTGAACTTCTGGAGGCTTTCACTCTGCTTCTTTTATGCATTCTTTGACTTGTATTTTTGGTAGTAGTTTGTTTGTAATGGGTGTGTTAACAATCTGTTACAGAAACCTATCTCAGAAGAATATTAGAATTGTGCCAGTCTGTATTTCATAAGTGTGACTGACCTCTAAATATAAATGACTAAATCTGTTTAATACTTTGACAGTAATAATTGTGAAATATGTTAAAAATAACTTTTTTGCTACTGATAAGTTCTCTATATAATTTTTTATCTAAAGGCTAAGGCTATTAAATAGCTTATAAACTGGTATCCATCATTTGCCTGCAAAGTTGGATAGACCCTTTAATTTATATCCAGCCATTTCTGATTACAGAGGCTACACAGCAGGTAATCACTGAAGTCAGGTACAAAATATTGTAACAGTTGTGTATTATAACATGTTGGCTATAGAGCACATAATACCTATTAAAAATCGGGATTCATTTCCATATGCAAGTAGCTACTTCATTTTGGTAAGAAAATAATTCATGTTTTTAATCTAAAATATTTGAATTAATGGTGAACTTTTATAGGAGCAGATTATTTAAATGCACACAGTGAAGGGAGAAGGCCAGATTTATCAGGACAATAATGGTTTGAGTATCTGCTCTCAAAACAGAATTATATAGTGCTAACTTTATTCATGGTAGTTAAAGATTACATAATCATCACACTAATGTACATATACCAGCTACATAGTTCAAAGGATATGATTCCTGTGTCAAATGATTGCTTATAATAACAATAATAATAATAATAATAAAACTCTTGCTGTACAGTTTGTAATATTTCCTGTATTTGAGAATATTTATACATAACATACAAAAATACTTAAATGTGGTGGCAATATTTTTATCATCCAAACTTAATTTACAGGGAACAAAAACCAGGAAGTTTATCTACAGTTTTCATCTGAACTGCAAGTTCTAATAGGACCAAGAGGTGTTCTGAATGTTATTACAGTTCCTTTTCTTCAGCTTTTTTTCCTGGGATGATTCTTGAAAATATAATATACAAGCCCTCATACCTTACCAGTAAATGTACAGTATCTTACATTCCTCATTTCTGAAAATATAATTTCAGGTAATAAAATCATAGCTTTATATGATTCATAGAACGACAAAACAAATCAAGGGAAGAGTTATTTCAGTGAAATGTGTTAGGGTTAGGTCTTATCATCATAACAACTTTCTTTAGTGAATATGATCCTCCCCGGAATTCAGCCCAGTAAACACCATCCTGATATCGACTGCGGTAGTGTCCTCCACGATACCAGACTCCATTGAGATTTGAGTGAGCACATGCATTGTACCACCATCCTCCCTTCTGGTAATGAGCACAGTTACCTGTAAAATAAAGCTCCAGTTCAGGCTGAGAAGTAAATGAAAAATCTTAAAGCAAGCAAGCGAAGTACAAAACTTCATTGGTTGGTTGCTTGTTCTGGGCTTTTTTTAGTAACTGTGTGTTTAACATGTAGATATCCTGTGGTACAAAGTGAACTTAGGCTTCTTCAGGAGCCAGCTAAGTAGTTAGGTTCTGCAGATAGAATCCTTTTTGTTACTTTCTCTTGCCTGAAAATCAGTGGGTGTTACTGTCTCAAATAACCCTTCATAGCGTATTTTACAGACCCTTACAGTCTAGCATAAAAACTTTTAATTTTGGTGCTAGTATATATAAGGATTGACACATCAGTTTGTATTTCATAAGGTACTAATTGACAAATCCCTTTGTTAGTGCAATTTTTTTTTTTTTTTAATGTATGACTGTAAGTATTTTTCCTTTTTCAAAAGAAAAAGATAAAAAAGGGGGGGTGGGGATGTAAAGGCAAAAATGGCAAGGCAGCTGAGAGGGACCTCCTACCTGTATATACGTCGTGGTCCCGGTCTAGCGTGGTGAACTGTTTGCCGTTGTGCCAAGTGAAAGAATCTCCCGCGTTGCCGTTGTAGCGTCCCAGTCTCAGCTTGTAGTACTCACTCTCCGGCTCCAGTCTGAAGCTGGCATACTCAGCAAATACTTTTCGACCTGACCAGTCTTCCATTGTTATGAGCAGTTTGTAGTTGCCTTGATTTGTTAACCAATAAATGTTTTCTAAGCCAAGCCAATATTCTCCATCTATATTACCAAATCCTTGCTGTAAAGGAAGCAAGAGAAGCATGTTAATATCCTGCATCTGTGTTAGTGGTAAATCTGAGTGTATTCTTAAGCAGAAAACTGCAGTAACTTATTTTATAGAGACTTTCTCTTTTGGAGGAGTAAACACACAAGTTCTTTTTCAAGTAGGCTCTTCGCCAGACTCTAAAACCACCCTTTAATTTAACTTTATCAGTAAGTTCTAGAGGGTAGAAAACATTAATCGGCTCTCTTGTCCTAACCTTGTATGTCTCCCAGTTCCTGAAAAAGTTGACAGAGCCGTCCAGCCGTCTCTGAATGACAGTCCAGCCACCGGGGTCATGCCGTTGGTCACACCAGACCTGCATAAGCTGGTTTGTGTTTTCTGGTTTTACAAGATAGATGGAGCTTGTGTCATGGCCGTCTTCTAATGCTTGTAGACAGTCTCTCCAAGGCCCTGTGTCAAAATAGAAAGGCTCTGCATCAAACTGCCGCTGAGCATTTCTTTAATGCAGGGCAGTATTTGAGTTGGTAGCTTTTTATATTAGTTTGGTTTCACTGAATAGCATATTTGTTTTTCCCTCTTATTGAAGGGCGAGTATCCACCAAGTGTTTTCAAACAGATTCATTTATTATAACTTTATTTCTGGAACATTTAACAATGAGTTACTGGTAAAGGTAGATTTTGAAAAAAAAATTTTTTTAAGGCAGCTGTACTGGTACTTTTAGCATCAATTATATATTTGAAGAAACTAAATATGAATGACTCTGTAGATAAATAAGAATTTCCTTTAGAAAACAAAACAGTAAGTTTGACCTTGATTCTGTTTTTGAGAAATTCAGCTTTTTAGATCCCCAAAAATGTCACTGGCACAGGCATTAACAGTGGAAGCAACAACATAAATTCAGACTGTAGGTCTTACTGCTGCCACCTTAATAAATTACAACATAACATAGAAATTAAGATTTTCTTTTTTAACATAGCGTGCTTGTGAGAGAAACTTTATGTAAATGAGAGGACTCTGAATACACTTTGAATTCACAGAAATTGCAGTTAACAGAGTCTTGTTTTCAGAAGGAGAATGCATTTTTTTCCTTCAGTTCAATAGAGTCCATAAAGAGCTTATGCTTTTTGAAAGTATTTTATATTCCTGTTTTTTCAAGAAATTTTCTACAATGGTACGATAGATTCTGTTTTAATGTTTTAATGTATCTGAGATATTCAGATATAAATTATTTATAAATTCAGATATAAATTATTTATAGTCTGTGTTGATATCTGCAGATAGACTTCCCCCAGCTGCTTTACTTCCTCAGCAGAAGAGTGAAGTCAACAAGAATCCTCAGGATTAGAGATAAGAGCCCCTGGATTGATTCTCCCTGCCCACTAAGGAGTAAGGCTTGTCAGATCTTCTGACTAGGAGCCTTACTGAAGCATATACTGCTATCAAGAGTAATTTCTGTTTTAAATTATTTCAGCCCTATGGTTTTTCATAATTCATTGTCCAGCACTACTAATGGTACTCAGCAAATGTGTTAGAAATAAATTAGTTTTATAGAAATAATCTCAGTGTTTTGGAGATTAAAACACTGAGGTTTTGGTAATTTTTAACTATTTTAATCAGCAAGTCAGTGTACAAAGAGGCAGTCCAAGTCTTTGTTCTGTGGGCTGTGTTCTTGTTGCCTCAGTCATAATCAGAGACTAGCTGGAGCTGTGCTTATAAGCCCCTTCTCCATTTCTTTTGGGGCTAACTTTAGATTTCTGGCAGTTAAGATATAGATGCCATGCTGCTGTCACACCATTGCATGGCTCATTATGAGAGGTGGGAAAAAAATGTTAATGGGCACTAATAATTTAAATTGCTCTGGTTTATTTTATCACAATGTGTATGTAGTGGCACTTACTAAAAATAGAAAAGGAAGTAATTATTGAAGAACGTCTAAAATAGTCAAACAGCTTTGACCTTGTCTTTGTAAAAAAATACATAGCAGTATGCAGTGTAGTATTTACACCATTCTAATCTTGCAGTTTCTTTTGTGGCACACAGCAGCAGTGCTCTACTACACATGATTCTTTTTTCTGAAAGTGATTTAAGAGATTTTTGAGAAAGAGAGACTGTCAGCAGATTATATTTTGCTCCTGTTTTCATTGCACAGGTTGGCTGTGATCAGGTGGTTAGTACAGCCAGGAGCTTTGGATAAGGTTAAGATCTCAACATATAGTATGGAAATGACTTGAAAAAGTATGGGTGGATTTTTCCCACTGGCTGGGCAGTTGTGGTGGTGGGTTTTGTTTGTTTTGTAGGATGTTGTTTGTGGGTGTCTTTTTGTGAGTTTTTTCTAGTTCCCTCCAGACATCTGACTAAAGCATCATTTATGGCATTAATTTTAAGGAGGGGTTTTGTTTGAGATGTGGTTTGTGAATGGAGAACATTCTGGATGATGGGGAAAAGGCATTAAATGTTTCTTGCCTGAAAAGAAATGTGAGGAGAGGGGAAGGAGGATACTCTGGAAATAAAAGCTTAATTAGCTTAACTTCAGTGGTTGGAAACGCACTTGAACAAATAAAAAGCTGCAAGTGAGGAAATGAGAGAATATTATAATCAATTTGTGCAGAAGAAACATGAAACTTCTTTTTCTGATAAGTGATGTGATCCAGGGAGAAGAAACAGATGTGAAATCTATCTTAGAATTGTGGACTGCCAAAGGGACCTCTGGAGATCAATGTGAAAAATTGCTGGATAAACAGCACTTCCTTAGGTGAAGATTTGGGAGTTCTATAGGGTTGCAAACTGGTTCGGAATGAGCGTTTTACTTTTCAAAAGCAGGAAAACGTATGAGGATAGATCAGCAAAAGTACTGTGCACCGCAAGTAACTTTTTTGTTCTGCTGTTTGATAGTGAATCCTCCGCTCCTGTTTAAGGACTTGAAAGAACAAGGAGGATGTGGACCAATTAACAAGTTTTTGTTCAAAGAGTGTAAGAGAATGAAGGGGAAAGGTATTTCTCTTCCAGAAAGATAGGCGAATACTGTTCCAAGCTTGAACCTACTTTGAGATTGAAGTAAAAATGTAAATATTAGAGAGGCCATGGTTTATTGCTCCAAAGGAGTTGTAGTAGACCTGATTTTCTTCTGAGAATTTTTCCTTACATAGTACATCAGAATCATATTTCTGGCAGAGCTTTTGCATGCCACAATGCAGGCTTTGGTGCACTATATTTGGCAATTCTGTGAAAATACTGCTTTGTAGTATTTTCACAGAATATTTTAGAGACTTACAGACTTAAGAGACTCAGAGCTTACTTGCTCAAGTTTCTTTCATTGTATTTCCATGGAGAAACAATACAGGGATTATTTGGTTTTTAACATATGGCAGTCGCATTACTGGATAATCCTAAAAAGTTTGTTGCTATCCTTTGGAAAATTTTGCAAATAGCCATGAAATATATTGAGTGCAGTTCCCTTGCATTACTCTATTTCAGTTAGCTCTGAGTTCAGAGATCTGTGACTCTATCTTTTTTCTGAAGAAGGTATGTGTTGTCCACACAGTGAAGAGCAGTATGGAACACATACCTGAACTGGTTTGGGTTTGGGTTTTTTTTTTCCAAATGTGGGACCGTAGGTGAAACTGAGTCCTTTACCTGTTATTTTGTTATCATGTAGATCAGTTGATTTCTAATGTGATTTCACGTTGTCAAATCATGCTTGTGGCAGAACTCCTAAGACTCCTAATAAGGGCTGTATAATATCCCATTACTATTCTACCACTTGCTTCCTTTTGCTTCTGTATAGAGCACAAGTGCCCCATATGAGGTACAGAGCAGATACTTACTCCTTTTTTAATTACACAAGCACATTATCAGATGCTAGATCAAAAAACTTGTAATGATTTCATATGTTTACACAGTGTCAAACTCCTTCAGATGTCATGAATTGTAGCAGTTCAGTCTTGAGCAAAGGTAAATACAATTTAGATGACTTGACTTGTAAGATTTTTCTGAAAGTCCTTTATCTCATACATGTAATATAAATGATGGGTTTGTCTTAGCAAAGTAACATGAGAAAAATATGTGGGGCTAGTGTGTCTGTCTTAGACATTCACAGGGTTTTTTTTTGCTTTCTTTCTGTGTTTCTACTACAGCATGTATATAAAATTCATTAGCTAAATAAATTCTGACTGCATTTTTGATATTACACTTAAAATGTTGCCCACTGCATATTAACATAAACTAATGTAAATGTATCAATAATATTACTTACCAGATGGTTTATCAGTTGAAGTTGGAATACTAGTAACTGCAGGCATGGTTGGTAAGGTAGGTGGCAGAACCTTTAAGTTCTGATCACTTTGAATCTCATTAGTAGATATCTGGTTATTAATGCGATTGTAAGTAGGAGGCTGGTACACTTTAATTGGTGGTTGTGGAGTTTGTGGCAGTGGCTTTATGGATGGCATTCTTTGACAATGTTCTTCCAGCTGGGCAATTATTATTGTCTGATTATTGGCAATTGACATCAAATGTTGATACTTGTGCTCTAAGTCTTTGTATTTGTTTGCAAGCTGCAACATGTCTGCAGTTTGGTTCAAAATCTTATTTTCAAGTTGAGAAAGTTCTAAGGCGTTATCACGTTTTCGGATAATTTCATGTAATAGCTGCATGTAGAGTTGTGTGACACGAGAATTCATATTTCTGCTCTCTTTTCTTAAGAGTTTAACTTCATTAACAATTCCACCATCCACCTCTACCAGTTGCTGGAGAGTTTCTATTTGTCTCTTTTGTTTAAGAAGTTCATTGTTAAGTAACTGTAATTCTTGTTTATTTACCCTGTTTTCAAGCAGAACTTCAGGCTCCTTAGAATTAACACAAATGGCACCTGTCACTCTCTGCTGAGGTACAATAAAGGTGTAAGTGCATTTGTCCTGTGTGTCACTGGAACGCTTATATCTATTCATATAAATGAATTCCTGATCTTTTTCCTTGTCATTGCCTTCAAATTCCTGTGTTTCACTTGTAGTAACTCCCACAACAGTTATTAGTATTAAACAGATGAATCTCGTTGTCATCATGATCCTCTAGTTCCAGTCAAATATTCTTCTGCAAAGAACTTCGTAAAAATCTGTTTTAAAATAAATTTAACAGTAATGAGTAGGAAATCAGTGTGGATTTACATCTCTTCCAAAACTTGCAAAATAGTACATAGTAACTATGTGTACAAATGAGGTCCAGCATCAACTTGTGTTGACTAAAGGGGACATCATGGGGAGTAGTTGTATCTTTCTATGGTCAGAACTGTAGTTACTAGTTACTAGTTCATCTAAAGCCTGCCAAGAACCATAAGAAAGTAAGCAATGAATACAAGGATTTGAAGAGTCCTTTCTTCTGGGCAAATACCACAAAAGTTTCCAAGATTGGTGTTTTCATTTAAATATTAATTATACTTTCCATTTCTTACAGTTACAAATACAACCTTTAAATGTAAACATAATGTAAGTTAATGTATGTATTAATGCTGCTAAAAGTTCTAAAAATATCAAACTGCTAATTTGCAGTATTTTAGAACTGCATATACATTGCAAGAGATACAGTTTAGGTAACATGTAACAATTTTACTTTATTCAGCAGTATTGAACCTCCATTGCTTTAAAAAAAAGGAAAAACTTATTTTACATTGGTCCTTAATAACTGTAAGTTAAAACTCTACTACTCAGATATTATAGGCAGTAAAATCTGTTATTTTTCTGGACTAGTAGAATTTACAACTGAAACATTTACTGTGATTCTCACTGGAGACACTGTCTCTACACTCAGCCTAGTCATCTCACTTCAGAGTCCCTTCTTGAAAGGGGAAAAATAGCTGCCTGTGTGCATGGTGGACAGCGACAATGCATGTTGATTTAAATCAGCTGGTAGGGTCTACTGGCATACTGCAACAGTTGCCCTTTGGTGAAATTGCCCTAACTTAGTTCTCCATGCAGATTCAAGGTGGACAGCTGAGGCCTTCACAATCTCTCAAAAACTAAGTCAATACTAGAACTTTGTAGGCAACAGTAGACTTGGAAACATGGGCTTAGCATTGTCACTGCTGCCAGAAATACCCATAGTCACAAACCACTCTCTTATCAGCTACTTGAACAGCACTTTGATGTCATGTATTTCTAAAACCTTTTTTGTTGTTGATTTTTAATACTCATATGTGCAACCTAGTTTTCTTAAATTAAATGAATGAAAAATGCAATACGGAGTTTTTTCAGTGTATAAAGTCAGATACTTTTTACCCAAGGTGATGTTGCCATAGTGTTTTTCTTTGCTTGTAAAATATTTCTCGTGGAATAATCATTCAGTATTTAAGTATCTATCACCTTACTGTTTGGTCATCTTTGGTACAATAATTCTTTTAAATTACGTGAAATGGTGATTGTAACAGCTGTGAGAATCTGGAGTGAGTCCAGCGGAGTACACCCAGCATGGCTAGCTGGAGGCTGGCAGACGTAATGAATGAAGAGTAGCAGCAAGAGCGATGTTTGTGTAGCCTCCAGGTGAGAAGGTAAAGAAGGACATGTTCAACTACTTAATGGGTGTTTGTAAAGAAGATAAATTCTTTTTGGAAGTGCACAGTGAAAGTATATGGTGGATACAAATTACCTCAGGAAAAAACTGGGTTTTATTAAAAAAATTAGCTTCATTGTGAGGGTGACTGAGGACTGAAGCCGTCACCCAAATAGGTGGTAGAATCTCCACTCCTGGAAGTACATTAAGTTTTGATTTAGGTAAGGCTATGAGCAGTCTGATCTAATGTTGAAACTAGACTTGCTCTGTAAGATGAAGGTAAGGTCCCATCCAATCTAAACTGTTTTATGATTCTAGGCAGCTGCTGACTTTTAAGAGATTTTTTTTTTTAATGTCAAGCTAATGCTGGATATGCATCCTCTATTATTCATACTGAGAAGAGATATGGTTGTCATTTGTATTTTTCTGTTCTTGTGAAATAAACCATAGATATTTCTGCAAAAGATTCAAACAAAGTGACAAGGAATTAATCCTTCTTAAAATTTTTGGTTATATACTTTTGCCTCAGTTTCTTATTTGGAATAAACTAATTTTCATTTTGCAAGTAGAAAGGAGTTCTGCTGTACAGAACTTTTCAAAAATCCTGAAAACATGTCAGATGAAAATCTGGAGATTGACACGGTTTCTGTAAGTAAAGCAATGCTATTTGGAGTCCTGGAAAACAGGCAACATAAATTCACCCCAGACAGCTTTAACTTGCATAATCATCATTTGCACAGCAGGTCATACTTGGAAAACCTGGCAGTTTTCCAGGCTTTGTGTTCCTGCACAGATAACTGGTTTTGCAAATGTCTCTTGCATATAGGTGTAAAATAATTTTATTTTGCTGTTGGAATTGTAATATCCTTTTTTCCCTCCTCTAAACCTGTACTTATTGTGACCACTGAAAAGAAGCTCTTTTTTTTTCCTCAAAGTTCACTTCCGTCTGTTACAGCTTCTCATATCAGCATCTCTCTGCTTTGAGTATGGTTTTGGGGTGCCCATAATTTTCTGAGCTGAAGAAAGAGCAACATGTAACAGATTTTTCTCCTGATTTTTTTTTTTTTTTAAGAACTGTGTAAGAAAATAATGGGCCAGAGTTCATCAGCCTCATTATAACATATCATCTTAATGATCATCTAGTCCCACTGCCTGACCATGTGAGTGACCCCTCTCTAGGAAGCCTGTTCTAGGGTTTGACTAGTGGTTGCAGATGGCAGGCCACCAGTGAATGACATCAGCATAATTAGACTATCCTGAAATGTTTCTCTGTCATGATCTTGCCTGCTTGTCAAGACAGATGTTCTTATAAGAAAAATCAGTGGAAGGAAAATGACATTGGTTAGAGAATGCCCCAGTACAAACAGAAACAAGAATCATACTGTCATCAGCTGTCCTCCTTCCTGCAGTCTGTATATGATAATTTTGTAAGTCTCTTACTGTTTGTACTTGTTTGGTTAAAAAAAAAATTTAAAAATGTGTTTAGAATGAGGCCTATTTGTTGCATATTGAGAAGGACTACATGAATAAATGGCATTCCTTCCTTTCTGCAGTTGGATTAAAATGAAGTTCACAACATGGTCATTTGAGCAACACTCAATGATTAATCTTTTAGGGACAAAAAAGCTTTCTGGAATAGAGAGAGTAGGGAGGGAAGCCAGAGAAACAATTTTAAGAAAGAATTTAATGCTTTTTTAATACCTTCCTCTTTGAGTAGCAGAACATCAGATTCTTAGGACATTAGGATTCCTTCCCAGGTGAGAGGAAGATCATATCTGATGTCTAGGACATGAACTTCCAGTTTTCTCCAGTGCCCAGTAATTGCTGATACTCCTTGTACTTGACTGCTGCCATAGCCTGCTGATCACTCCATTCTTCCTGTTTCTCTGGCTCCCTTCCCCTTGCCCTCTGCCAGTAGCTCTTCTGCAGTGGATTGGGCAGAAACTATATTACTAGGGCCATATGTGTTCCCAGTGCAAAATTCCACTTGGGCAGCTGTAGACTTTTCAATCTAAAAGCATGCTTGCAGGTTTGGGGCAAATTTTCTTAGTTACTGGAAATACAGCATTGTCTGTCTCTTACCCTCATGCATACTGACAAAACTTTAACACACAAGCATACAGGTGAATGAAGCACACTTAAAAAGTAATTATTTTGGTTAAACATCAAATGGAGCTTCTAATCAGATTGAAGTAATTTCATTATTTTATTTCTAGATTCTGGCTGTTCAAGATGCATACTCGTAAAAGCACTTTTCGTAGAATTGAGTTGGGGCAAACTTGCCCTAGTGCAGATGTACCTCAGTTTTTTGTATGTCTACCCTACTTGGCAGTATATTTCACTTTTTACTCAGGCCAAATACTTTTTTTTTCCCTGTTGCGCTTTAGTTAAAATTTCGGCTTGTATACCAGATGTTTGCCTATCTGTGTATATAACTGGAAGTAGGTGGTTTGCTCATTCATTGTTTATCCAAGTAAGGCTATTTCCATGATCTGGTGACAAAAGAGGAAATAAATTTTCTGAAAGAGATATTGGATGTTTCAGCATTTGATTGCTTTTTCTGTCCTTTAGAGAGAAAACGTAAATAAAATCTCACTTTGGCTTTGCTTTGAAACATTTTTCTGTCCTGTATTCTGTCTTGTTTATATGCAGCTTTTCATTAGTAAAACATGTTGCCTTTTGATTTTTATGAATATTTTGAAATTTATGTACTTCAACAAGGTTTTAGTATTTTACAATATAAAATTGTACAGATGTTTCATAACGTATTGTTTAATTACTGCTGTGATCCTGAAATTATAAAGGTAAAAATATTCCTACATGAAAAATATTACTGTTTGGCAAATGTTCATTTCTATTTTCAATCAGCTTGCCTTAAGAGGGAGCAGTAAAGGTATCAATGTGAGCACTATGGTCTTTTTGGGTTTCAGCTACTTAAAATTTGCATAATATTGGATAATCCAACCTGTATACCTTTTTTCACTATTTGTTGGTTTTGATGCCATGCCTAGGAGGATCTCATTTTTACTAAAGAAACTGGTTAACTGTCTCTTTCAGGCTTTATAAAATATTTTGCCTGTGGGATTCCGTGTACAAGTGAAGGTCTGTCTCCATCAGATGAAAAATATGACTTACAATAATAATCATAGAATCATTAAGCTTATCTGAAAATGCTGCCGTAGCTTTTCAATGCTATGGCTGTTTTTTGTTGAATGAAATTTGTTCATAAAAGAGACACCTGCCATATTACTCTGGAAAGAAATATGTATATGAAAGCCTGAATATATAGTGTCAATGCTCTCGCATCTGGATCTCAAGTGGTTTTGCAATGTTGAGTCTTTCTACCAGTGAGAGATTGGCATTTTGTGTCTAGGAGTTTATACTAAGTTCTTTTTATACCTGTGCTTTTCAGTGTCCTGCAAAAAGTAGAGCAGGAAGACTACTGAATGGTGGCTGAGCACTGAACTTTATTATGTGTTGTTTAACATTACAAGTCAGTTTAAGGAGGAAAAGTTTTGGTACTTAAGACATTACCTGAACTATAGCATTTTGGAAAAGTACAAAAGCAAAATAACGATCTGTGTGAATCTTGTGTGGAACACCTTAACTAAGCCAAATGGGAAAAATAATTGCCTAGATTTCATACCAGAATAGAAGTTTTTTGTATCTTAAATTGCATTATTATGGCTTATTTCTACAGATAAGGAACATAACAGATCCCAGTAGGTAAAAGTAATGGAATTGCTTCTTGCTGCTGCTCTTGTATTTCTACGTATAGTAAACTGCAACAAAGCCAGAGAAACATAGGCATGACATGGTGATGCATTGATCCATGGACAGGCAGCTTTTGAACATGATACATGACACTCTCGCTCCCTTGGAGACTCCTTTACAGAGAAGGCAATTTTCTGTGCTAAAACTCAGATGTTATAACAGGAGCATTTCTGGGGACTTGAATAGCTATTTGGATTGCAGTATAGTTGAGTTTACTGCAAAGATAAGAAAAAGCACTACCTGTTTGGTTTGTGGAACTGATAGTGAGAACCTGGTATATGAAGCAGACAGCAGCAAACTTTAACAAGTTAGAAAAGATTTTTAGTGACTTGTATGCTGCAGCTGAGGAAGTAAGGAGGCATTAACAGTTTACTGGGCTATGATAATTATTGTAAACAAGGTGATGCAGTAGGTTTCCTATGTGACTTACTCTTAAGCAGAATGCTCAGAAGCTGTTAAACTAAAACAGAATTCTCCATTTAAGTAATTGTATCTTTGGGATAACAACTGTTGTTTTTACAATAACCATTGTCACACAGCTTCCCTAAAAAGACTCCCAGAGTATTACATACCTTAGAAGTTAATTTCAGGATTGTGGGGGTTAATTTCTTTTAATATTTCACTCCCATTTTCTGTGTAAGGTTTTATTTTTGTGGTGTGGGTTGGGGTTTTTTGTAATAGGTGACTTCCATTTAATTAAAGAGTGGATAGGCAAGGTCCAACACTCAGCATTTATTTCCATCTCTACAAATTGCTCTGAGGAAGGGCTTACAGTCTAGAGGCTGGATTGTTAAGAGTTCATGTAGGTCCAGTGTGCCAGAACTGGATGCACTGTAATTACTCTCACACATCAAAGCCTTTTAGAATACCCAGATAGGTGAAAAACACACATATAAAAAGGCTAACACACACACACACACTTTTGCATAACACTAATATTTTCTGAAATGGTTGCTTTGACTATGAAGAAAAAATTATACCATACATACAAATGAGCTCATTCAGCTATGCTAAACCACTGTTAATTAGCTTTTTTGTGCTGGTCATATTTAATAAAACGAGGCCAGGAGTCCTTTTGATGGGCTGTCTTTTCCTCTGTACCTCTGATACGCCATCTTCTGTGCAGAGTCCTCAGGCACTGAGGCATATAAAGGAAGGCATGTTCACAAAAGGCATAGTGTTAGCTATGACAGCATTTATTCTCTAGAAGATAAACTGCTGTATTTTATTGTGAATTCATACATAATTTGATAGCTGTTCATGTTTCTAAAGAAGAAACATGAACAGCTAGCAACACATCTTCACTGTTTGATACTTTTCGTCTTTGATAATGAAAGTTATTTTTATATTAGTGCAGTTTTACATTTTTATTGCATTATAAAAGCAAATGAAGCAAGGGTGTTGAAAATGTAAAATCCTGCTATGAAAAGATCAGAAGGCTTGGTTTTGCATTTTTTGAAACAAATCTTAGGTTTTTGCTTCTACAGAATCCTTTGATAGCCAGTGTTTGTGGACTTACAGTTAGCTGGCATGTTCCAGGCACCAAGCCAGTAATATGATCTGGATTTCACAACACCATTGTGATAAGACAGACGAGCATGAATTTTTTGAATCCACTTGCTTTCCTACTCCCTGTCCCTTGTCTTAGAGCTCATGCTCTGTTTTTTACTCCTTCACAGGTTTTCTTCCATGGAATTATGTTAATTTTTCCTGTCAATTTTTAGCTCTCAAAGGTAATCTTCAAACTTAATGTGAAGTTTGCTCTTTTCTAAGAGGAGGGACTTCCACTGCTGCAGGGTTTCTTTTAGAATAAACTCACGTCTTAACTTTTAGATGAAAAGTATTGCTGTGAAAAACCTGGATAGTGATTTTTTTGGTGTTTTTGTTTTGTAAAAGGGAACAGCAATTCACAGTGAAATTACAGCACAGTAATATGTAGACCACATGTATTGAAAAAAACCTTTAAAGCTGGGCTCTAAGTTTTAAAGTAAATACATAGGAAAGGGCTGACACATAGTAGCATGCAGTGCTAGTTATGAAAACATAATTGAAATATGAAAACTAAACTGAATTGAAAAATTTGACTCCAAACTTATGGAGGAAATCACTTTTGCGGTTTTGCCACTAGTTACTTACTTCCATTGTAAAAAGTGCCACACTGGCATTAACCAATTAATTCCTTTAAGATACTTGGGTTAGAATACATTCTCTTGTCAGATTTTCTGCCCATTTAAAACTGAAATTTTAGTTCAAGCACCAGTTCAGTTTTCTTAAAAGGTAATACTTTTTCTAATGAGGGGAATGGATGATTAAGCAACACATCAGAACGAGAGTGTCTTCATGAGGTCTTGGAGAACTTTTGTTTTGAAATACTATCAGTTGCTGCAAGAAACTGCAGAAGTTTATGTATCTTTTGTTGCCATGTAACTTTCTTCAAGTTTTGGCAAAAACTTTAGTTAGAAGAAGTACAAATTTTCTTCTTGATTACCAAGAATTTTAGTTGTTTGTGGATTGTTCTTTGTGCTTTACTAAAGTTCTGTCATAGATGTGGAATGTAATTACTGAAAGAAAGCACTGCTTTTGTTGTTGCTTCCCTTAACAGAGGCCTCACCTTATTTTCACTTAATCCAATCACTACCAGAAAGTGCTCATACTGTGTGTGCTCATATGTGTGCATGCACATTGTCCATAACAGCCTTTAAAGAGATTCATATTTTAATAAATGTGATTCATTTTACCCATGAAAAATAGCAATTAGACCATGTAATACTTTGATGCCTACATGAATGTACTCATAAATGCTAGTTTCTTTTTTAAATTAAGTTTTTGTGAAATACTTCAAATATTTACTTTTTAGACTGTTAAAGTATCAGAAAGTTTTGTATCTCCCTAATCAGACATGAGTGTAAAAAAGACTGAATGGAGGTTTCATAATTTTTAAGACAGATAGTCCTTTAGAAAATAGTATGTCCTAGAAAAATTCTTGGATGGAAAGTTTAAGGAAGTGTGAAGATCAAAGTTACGTGCAAAAATAAGTTAAGTTTTAAAAAAAAAAAAAATAGTATTCTTGAAAATAATACCAAGGCTTTCACTGCCTGGCACATAATGTCTCAGCTATCTTTACAACTTTTATTTTAACATGTGACGGATTTTTGTTTGGGCTCGGGGGTATTTTTTGTTCTTTTGATGTCACAAGAACAAAATCTTTATCTTAGGGAGCAGTCCTACTTTGCTAAGCTTGCATTGGCTGGGTGGCTCCGTGCAGCGGGAGCTGGGAGCCGCGCGTACGGAACCCGCCGCACCCGTCCGGCAGCCCGGCACTGCCCGTGCTTACCGCGTCTGCTCGGCCTCGCTGCGCTCCTCGGCCGCTCCCGTCAGCAGCTGCCGCCGCGGCCCGCTCGCGGTGACATCGCCTCGGCGACCCGCAGTCCGCGTGTGCCGTGCTGGGACCAGACGGGACGTACTGGGGAGAGAGGCGCAATTCTTTTCCTCTTCTGCGTTTTTCTTGCTCAAGACCGTTCTGGGCTCGTCAGCCCGGGCTGCGCCCCACGCCCGAAGCGCTACGTTCCCGCGGGGCGCTCGGCGCTCCCGGCCGTCCCTTCAGGCGGCCTGGAGCTGCCTCATTTGAACCCCTGCTCTTTGTGGCAGGCTTATCCTGGCCGGTAAAGGGGGAGAGAAGGCAAAGCAGCGGCGAGCTGCCGGGCGCTGGTTGGACGGGCGAGCTGCCTCCGNGAGCTGCCTCCGCCCCCGGGCCGCCGCGGCAGCAGGGCTGCCGGGAGGAGCTTCGGGCTTCGGCCACCCCGGCTGAGCCCTCCCCGCCCGGGGAGCGGGACCCGGCTGCGGGGGAAGCCGAGTTTCAGCCGCGAAACAACGCTAATGCCGGGGTTAAGGGGAAACTGGGGGAGACCGCGAGGAACGCGGGTCCGCTTTGCTAGATCAAGCGGCAGTGAGGATGGGTAACTGCACGGGACTCGGCCCCAAAATGTCGGGGGCCGGGGGGGGCACTTCCTGCCTTAGGATCTCGTCACGGCGTTCTCAGGGATGCAGAGATGGATGTTTATCCCAGGCACTCGGGCGGGCGCCAGCGGAGCCAGCAGACTCACTCAGTGTAGCGCTGAGGGGCTCCTTTCTTAGTACTTACTAGGTCATCTTTGTCAGGCAATAGCTCGAAAGCAGAAATAATGGACAATAAAATTGTCCAAATTCAAGCAGCCTCTTAAAACGTTCTAGTGCAGATTGAGAATTTATTATTTGGCTGAATCTCTGTGCATTTTGAATGATTCTTCATACTTGTCCTGGTAATCTAAAGCCTGTTTCTCATTTAAATGATGGGAATTCCTGCAATTTTCCTAGAACCTCTAAAAACTTGCTTTTATGGAACTCTCTATGTGTAGAATGTTTTTGGTTATTAGCTCTGGGTTTAAAAAAGATTTGTTGAATGAATGAATGAATGAATGAATGAATGAGTGAATCAATGAATGAATCAATGAATGAATTTAAAACCTGCCCTTATAACTTGCTGGGAATCCTGCAAAGAAATCAGCAAAATTAAAAGTGAAACTTTGCAACATAAAAATGTTTTTTATTACAGTTTAGGAAACCAAATGGTTGTTTCAGTCACTGTATATCATTGACATCATAAGAAAGCTGTATCGTATTGTAATAATGGGCTTGTTTGCAATTTGTCAGTCAGTTTTGAAGATATTTGGGTTTTGTAGAGTTGGAGGAAACCAATATGAAGGCACTTGAGTTAACCAGAGGACAAATAAAGAGGTTTAAAGATACTGTATTACAATCAGTCTGTTCAAGTTAAAACATGAACAAGTAGTTGTTATTATAATGACAAATTATTTCCATCGTAAAAGTGAATGTCAGAAAAAATCCCACGTCTAACTATATTACACTATCAATACAATATGCCTTAGGCTTTTAAAGTTTTTTGTACGTTTCCTGTACGGCCTGTGATTCCTTCAACTTACTTATATATTGTTGTGTTAATTATTTTCTATTTTAACTCAGAAGCTTATTCCTTTCTATTCTGAAGAGAGAGAACCACTGACTGGAGTGGCCATTTCAGTGCAAGTTAGGAACATAGTCTGGACACTCGGGATTAAAGCAGTCCAAAGCTTTTCCAATGTACCAGTTTTATACTGAAAAAGCTGCCTTAATAGAACCAGAAAGTGATAATTCTGTTAATTTTGACAGATTTAGCAATATTCCCATTAAACTTTCAACATGTGTATGATTCACACTCCTTCCTTCCCAAGGTGCTTTTTCAGCCTAGGATAGACAGAGCTGCTCAAGGCAGGGAAGTGGGAGCAGGAAGAGCGAAGGGAGTGGGTTGCCATGAGTGTTTGTCAGGATATTAGAGTGCTTGTTTCCTGTCGTCGTTTCCTGATCAGTTTCTCCAGTTCCTAACTGCTTGTGGAGCTAGATAGGTAATTCTCTAGCTAGATTAATACTTGGGTGGAGTATTTCATTTTCATTTTAAAATGAACAGTTTTAGATTCTATGCTTTTGTAGGAAAATACAGGTTTCTAACTTGAAGTTATGCCCTGCAGCACCAAGGTTCTTGAAAAAAACTATTTCCTGAGGATGAGGTTGTTGATTTAGGCCCATATTTATAAGGTATCCGTAACCACTTTTAAGCTCTTTAACATTTAGTTTAGGTCCATTGATTTTAGGGCACTTAAACAAATGCAGTTAAATGCCTAAAATTTTTACTCAGTGAAGGAGCCTAGAGACTTCTCTTATGGTGTATTTGTTAGTCATTAGCATTCTCTTACAGGTAATTATGTTATAAATAAAATATCTGAAAAATCAAAATTAACCAAACTGTTTCTTTGACTGTCCTCTTTGCTGAACAAGAAATATATTTTTACACAGATCAGCCTTTTGATTAAGTACTGAGTGTTTTTTGGTCTCTAAAAAGCTGTCTAAATAACCTGTAAGCTTCTGTGTATAGGTTGTTCCAAATAGCATATGACAAAGCTTATTTCTTCAACCTGTTGCAGTTTTGTCTACAGGGAAAAAGAGAAGTTGTGCCGACTCGATAGATGACAGAGAGCTTTTATTTGGATGTGCCAGGGGTTTGTAGCATAACTGAATTGTTAGGATAACATTAGATGTTTGCTCCTTGGGAAGGACTGAAGAGAAAAAACGGGATTTGCCTTTGTGTGGGCATTCTGCTTGGACCAAATGGGCATACCTTTTCCTTGGATTTGTAATGCTGTGAAGTGCAGTTCACTGGTTTTTTGAGGCTTTAGGCTGAATGATGTGATTTACAAAAGATTTCATAGTTGATTTGTCCTTCATCCTGAGAATCTTGGTGATCAGCTTGTATTGAAGTCTATGATTAGAGAATAAAACATCCTACTAGCAGAAAGGTACTAACATCCAGTTATTTCTGACTGTAAAGTCTGACAGTTGTCTTCAGCAGGGTAATGCAGTTGGCAAGGAGTGGTTTGAAAGACTTGGCTTTGAGAATGAGTGAAAATACTGTAAAACATCTGGTCATAGAAATTAACTTTGAGTCAGTGATCAGAAATTCAAGGTAAGCAGAAAGAGATAAGAATGTGCCAATCTTACAAAGGTAAACTTTGAGAAATCAAACAGATTGTTTTTTCAGACAGGGTGCAGTTCAAATGCCAGATTCAGTTGCCACAAGATCTTTCAAACCCAAAAGTTAATAAAGGAAAAGTGGTTTTGTAGGAATAGCGGGAAAAAGAAAAAATTGATGGATCCAGAGAAAAAACATTGTAAAAAAAATTACCACCCAGACTTAAACCCGAAAGTGTTTATGTAAGATCTGTCTCAGGAAGTCCCTAACCACCACTTGCTGCTGACAGGAAGCAACATCTGGAAAACAGCTATTGTACCTTTGCCTTTTTCCTATAGTCTTTTTTGAAGCATTTTCTGCTGACGTTGGATAGCATATGTTTAAAAATGCTAAAATGCATCACTCTTAAAGCATTTAATCTTCTGTCATGTATTTTTCCTGATTCATGGGAAAAGTACTAGGAAATAGCTGGGTTTTGGGGGAAAATGAAAAAAAATTTGACAGTATTCTGGAGAAAATCTGATTTGTTTAGGGAGCAAGCTTTGGTAGAAAGCTCCAGATAGCTTCAGATTTTTTTTGCCTGTTTCAGTGGATAACAGAATGATTTACACCAGTCAGAGATGATTTGCAGTACAGCTTCTTGAATGTAATTCCAGTTGAGCTCTTGGTAACATTTTCTTTCACAAACTGATATCTTAGTTTGAAAGTTCCTTGGGTTTTGCTGCACTTATTGACATGTTTTTCTATATTAGGCTTCATTGCTGTGGTAGCAAATGTGGGATGATTAATTCCTGGGGTTGAATAGGGTGAGATTACTCAGGAAAGACCATGGGATCAACATCAAATTTTAATTTTGTTAGTTGATGTTGCTGAGACAGACCGAACCAAAATAAGGTGCCCTCTCTAAGCTCTACATTTTTATAAGGTAAATTTTGCTTATATCACATGATAAAAGAGATTGCTTGAAGTACTCGCTTTATTCACAGTTAAAATCAGGGTCCATTGTCTGCTTCTACATACAGAGCCTTCCTGCTGCAGCAAATTTGTCCATATAACTGCTGTACTCCAAACTCCCCTTCAATAATAGATATGCAGGTATAGGCTAGCATATTTTTCAAACTTGTCATAGAACAGTAGCGTTGTGGCTTGAAGAGACCCCTGGAGAATATCTGCTCTACTTTCTGTGGAAAGCAGGGCCATAAATTAGGTTACCCAGTGTCCAGTCAAGCTATATCTTGGTATTTCCAGCAAGGGAAATTGCCATCCTCCTCTGGGAAACCTATTTCAATATTTAAGAGTGTTCGCAGAGAAGAAATTTGCTTATATGCAGATAGAATGCTCCCCCATCACTTCTTGACCTGTTGCTATCACTCTGGAGTGAGTATTTCCATCTTCCCTGTGACTGCTCTGTGTGTACTGGAAGAGCAGTTAGGTTCCCTTCCTGCCCCTTCACTTCTCTAAGCTGAACAAACCCAATTCCTTTAGCCTTTTTTCCTATGGCAAGCTTTCCAATCCTGTAACCACCTTGACAGCCATCCATGGGACCATGTCGTAAATGTGTAAAGTCTCTCTTGAGACATTTTATGATGAATACATTTCTGTATTTTACAAATCAGATGGTGTTGCCTTAGCAAAGGTTTGTCTTCAGATTTTTTTAGAGTATTCCGAATCCTACCAAGGTTAACCTTTATATACATTTGGTTTTGTAGAAAATTTTTCCAGCCCTTAATCCTTGGAAAATATCCAGTCTTCTTGAAACCAGCAATACCACAAAACAGTTGGCTTTTTTGCCTATGAGCTAATCTCCTAACAATGGTGTCTTTGGTTTTACAAACTGCTGACTGTAGTAGTTTGGACTTTCTACCACATAGTTAATTGATAAGTTACTGTCCCTCTGTCCTCTGCTTTCTTTAATGTGATACAACCATCCAACTGTATGTAGGAAAATGCTTTCATAAATATAGTTGACTACAAATTGGAAATATATCCTTGTCTCTTCTGGCCCTCCTATCAAACTAGTGTCATTATTCAATTTGTGAGGAACAAAAATGGAAAATAGTTACTTTCCATAGATTCTTTTCTGTTATGTGTGCCAGTTACTGCGTGTCTCTCAGGCTCTGCTTCCTGTACTGGAGGAATGCTCTATGCCCAGACATCTCTGTTACACAGCAGCATATGTGCATTCAGGGGCTGTGAATATCTTTAGAAGTGTACGTGATTGTACGTAGGGAACTACATTGTTCATTAAAACATCTAACTTTTTTTTTACCTCCTTTTACAGCATGTGTTTGTGATTTTCACTGTAATAGTACAATTTACCAAATAACTGTGATAGTTTATTATAGTACTTGATCAAAATGTTACCTAAGAATAATAAATTGAAGTCCCCAGGCTTGTGTGAAATACATCTCTATCAGCTAATTATTTTTTGTTGCAAAGTAGGGAATGTATGACTGACAAAAATATCATACATCAGCTGTTTCCTAGCTTACTTGCATTTGCAGAATTGCATAGACCCTTAACAGACCACTGTGCATGAAAGTATATATCAAGTATGCAGTAGTGGTGTGGTTTAACCACCTAATTTTTGGTTTGTTAGCCCTACTATTTTTCAGTATAGTTTTATAGTCGTCAAAAAAAAAAGTTTAAAAAAATAAAAAGTAAAAAAGACAGTTGATAATGATGCAAGTTTTCAGTCTTTATCTGCACAGATTTTTTTATGATCAGTTTTGCAACAGTGTATATTTGTGAAACAGTTTTAGGTGTTGTAAGTTTTGGATTACACTTCATGCTTGCAAATTGTCATAAACCCCCCAAATTCTGAATTGTTAAGAATAAATGGTGCTGCTCAGGTAAAAGAAATCTGTGGCAGAACAGAAAACTTGAACCCAGGCTCTCTTTGTTTCTGTTACTGCTGTTTAATACCTGCCCAGCTTTTCTCATTAGTATAAATTTGTACATGTTATTTACTCAACTGAAAGTGTTTTGTCTTTCATAGCATGTTATGTCAGTCTTTCTTAATGAGGAACACCGTAGCTGTTCATGAACATTTTAAAGCTTACATGCTCTAGTTCAGGTTCTTCAGAACTGAGTGAAGCTGAATAACTACTGATTTTTCGAAGGCTTGGGAGTATTTTTCTTAAGACCTTTTTGTTAGTACCATCAACTCCAAAGTATGCTTATTTGTTATCTGCCTCAGTGCTACTTTCTCAGAAGCCTTGAGTATTGAATAAAGAAAATAATAGGAGAAGCTTAACTGTAAATCAAGACACAAGTATACAGACTTAGGTTTGCATCCTGCTGACCACTGCAGTTCTCCATAAATATTTTTTTCAGTAAAATTTAGCCTTGGAAATTGTTGTCTGGTGGATGGAGGACTCAAAATGTGCTATCCGGGTGGCATTGACTGCTACATTTGAAGTTCACTTTTTTGCCATATTAATGTTTTCCTGTCTTTAAACTGTTACTAATATTACTTCTTTGTTTGATCTCTCCAGTAGAAGTTTAAAAGCTTGGTATTACAGGTTTGGTTTTCTTTTACCAACTTAAAAATAATTTGTCCCCTTTACACAGAGTGATTTTCATTAATAAATGTAGTCCTGGATTATTTGGCAGTGCTTTTTCTTAGCATGTGTTGTTACTTCCATGGGACCATAAACTAATGAACACTGTTGTCTGCATGCAATATCCAGCTGCAAAATTAGTTCTGGTGACAATGGAGAAAAGTGAGTATCACTGGAAAATGATACTTGCCTGTGGAAGAAGCTGCCCATGAGCTCACCCTCTGGAAAATATCCCGGTGGCCTCACATCCTAGCTTTTTTCAGTGCACAGTAGCACAAATGTGAGCCAAAGTTTGAAAAGCTAGTGCTGTGTGTTTGCTTTGGCATGGGGCAGCCCTGAGGCTTTCCTTTGAGAAACGGGTCTTGAAGTCTCTTGCTGAAGGGAATAATTTTGTCATTCCTCTGTGCAAAATGAACTGATTCTTATCTATACCTACTATCACATCATATATACAGAAGAGTTTGAAATATCACTGCCAAGATTAAAAAAAAATCATAAAACCTAATTATCCTTCTTGCTTTAAAGGAAGAGAGGGAGGGGAACAGTATGGGAAAGGGGTAGCTTGGTGTGTAATTACAAAAAATGTGTTCTTTTATATTCTAGCGTATTACATTGTTTAATTTTTTTGACATCTGCCAGTTTGGGTTTTTTCTTGCACCCCACAACCTATCAAAAGCCCATTTTCTTACACTTTTATTTGGAATTTGCAGGGTCTAGGCTAACACCTTTCATCCTTTTTGGTGCTTGTATACCTTGTTGGTCCTCATCTGTGTGTTGTCCTGGAAAATAGATTCTTTGTCCTGAAAAAATGCTTACAACCACTGCTGCAGAGTGGAAGTGTGTTTATACCTTTAATATCAATGAGGAAAGCTGCAGACTTGCTCAAAATAGCTGGAAAATGGCCTTGACCCAGGCTGCCATAAGGCATGTTGCCGTGTAGAGCCTATGAGCAAATAGAAACTTTACAGTCATAACTCTAGCTACGTTTTGATGTGCCACTTGAAAAGAGGGCACAGTGAAGTGCTGCTGTATGGAACCTCAGTCTAGGTAGGATCTCTAGGCCATTGCAAAACCTTGGGGACTCAGGATTTGCTCAACACTAAACTGCTACAAAGCCACTCTAACATTAGGGAAATTGGAGTTCTTCCCTCATTCTGAGGCGTAAGGTGCCTGGTCTGTGCTGGCCTTGTGTAGGTGTTAGGGTCTCTCGAGTGTGTGGGATGATGGCCGAAGCAGTTCCCAGTGTGGTTGAAACCCTTGTTCGGATAAAGTTCAGAAAAGGTGAAAATAATAATTGGGTTTGGTTTTCCCCCTCTAAAAGCTAAGTAAGACTGAAAAAACAGGAAACAAAGCAGGACAAAAGTATTGTTTATATTTCTCTAGTATGATATGTGAAATTGAGTATGAGATATAATAAACTGATACAATTAATAGCTTATCTTCACAAGAGTGAAAAAGGACAAAGAAAGAGCAGGTATTGCTGCCCTTGACAAACTTGTAGAAAATTGTCTTCTAATCACATAAAGTCATACTTTTTTTCTTTTTACCTCTCTGCTTTTGTATATATTTTGATAATCTAGGAAAGCAAGCCCCAATTACTCCCTCTTCCTTTAAACTCATCCTTTGGCTTGGAAAATTACTGTAGCTGAGAGAAGTAGAATCACATCAGCATGCTTAATCAGTGGGTCCTGAACTGCCAATGACTAATATAAATTACAAAAACAGCGGGNATATAAATGAGATATATTTCTTCAAGAGAGGATTTTTAATATGGGATGAAAATTTTTGAAGGACTGATCTGTGTCATTGCAGAAAGTTAAACTAGACTAAAAACTTGACCTGATTTCTAAGCATGTATTTTCTTTGTTTTAACTCCAGCATGACTGGAAATTCCCATGGTTTGTATGTTGTTCAGTTGTTAATCCAATTCTGTTCCACTCATTTACAAGGTCTAAACATCCCTTTCGGTTTTGGTGGGATTATTAAATTACCTTTGGTCTCTGGAGCACTCTCCTATTTATCATGTCAGTGGGTCTAATGGGCATATATGGTTCTTTCATAGTCCAAATTCACAGATTGCTGGGGACTTGAGAGACAGTTATGGCCTTATGGTTTCCAGGCAAAGCATTAAACAGTTCATAACAAACTGAATTTGTTCTGGCTTATTGTCGCCACTTTGTCTGTCTCTTCAGTTTTCAATAACAAGTCATATGATTTCTTCATTCGTTCCTCCCTAAGCTGTGTAAGACTTTTTCAGAATGCATGAATGAATAAGGTAAAAACCTAAAGAAATTAGGTATTGCAACCTGGCCAGTGCTGGACCTAACACAGTGTGATCCAATGAGCAATGTACTGGTCAAGCTGGTAGAGATCTGAAGAAACAGGTATGTGGCGAGCTCAGCTTGAATGAGAAAAAGTATTGCAAGGGATTTCCATAAAGTATTTTTAAGTCTCAGGGCAGAAAAGTTAATGGAGATCTTCCACACTGGTGGCAGACAAAGGAAGTGTTGCGGTGGTCTCTGGTCATGGGAGCCAGCAGCATTGTGTCCCCCCGCTGTCAGCACCACTGGCTGGGGCAGCTCTCACTCTTTTTTTAGTGTCCTTTTTATGGTCCTGCAAATTGCTCATAGTAGGCAGTAGCCTAAGTGCAAAAAAAGTTTTCTGTCTTTTTAAGGGGTGTCATAGAACTCAAGCAGTAATTATGGAAATTTTCAAAATGTAAATCCCAAGCACTCATTTGTTTTACGGGCCCAGAGCACAGAGGGGGTAAACAGCTTCTGGCTGCTATATTCATTAAAAATTATGCAACTGTTTCTGTTTGAAACACTAGATCAATTGGTTGATTGATTTGTTTGTTTCAGGAATTTATCTCTTGGATTTAATCTACATAGATTCTGCATATCCTGCTTCAGACAGCATAATGGAGAATGAACAAAGGTCCAATCAAATGAACAATATTCTCCGAATAATAGCTGATCTGCAAGTATCCTGCAACTATGGTTGGTAAATTTTGTTATGCCTATCAAGCCTTAACTAAAATTTCTTTAGTGCGAAATTGTGGAAGCAGATTTTGGCCCTGAGGGAGCACAAGAGGCTAATGTTGGTAGAGTTGAACACTAGTAAGTGATGTAGCTTCCACTTCTGTGTAGCTTCAGTCTTACCAGTAAATTGGGCAGATAAGCATGTATTATAAATTGTAAGAGCTGTAACAGAGGTTGTGTAGAGTTTACTGTTACCATGTGNTACTCCCTCTTCCTTTAAACTCATCCTTTGGCTTGGAAAATTACTGTAGCTGAGAGAAGTAGAATCACATCAGCATGCTTAATCAGTGGGTCCTGAACTGCCAATGACTAATATAAATTACAAAAACAGCGGGTTTTTTCTTTTGTTTTGTTTTAAGAAAAGAGAGCAAATAGAAAAATTACTCAAAACATTCATAACTTTTGATGATACATCATTCTGTCTTTCTAGAGGTAGAAGTGTGTAGAGAGAGAAATGAAGATAAGCTGAGAATGGTTTTTAGAAGATACTTTTTGGGAGAAAGCAATAAATACCACAGGTTACTGTTAAGATAGTCTGAGTCATATGAACCTCTGGTTTATAAACTGTACTCATATTTATGAGATATATTAAAAATTATATAAATATTATTATAT